>JARHVA010000216.1:910000-985000 GCA_037957365.1 Torreya grandis | reverse complement strand
AAGGACATAAATATGCAACTTTTAAATATTCATTTGGATGATTGAATCTCTCTAAAATTGATTCTATAACCTTATTTTGGCTAGATTTTATTTTGGTTTATTTCTTGGATCTACATAGAGATCGATGATGATTAGACATAACCGGTGATGGTTAGGGAGAAATTGACCATGGTTTTACCCAACTGAGTCTAGTTATATGTGATTGCTAATGGTCAAGTTTTAGGGAAAAAATGAGTTTAAAGTTTTCATTTTGATTCTTTCTATCAATTAGATTTATGATTTATAGGTTTCAAAGGCATTTAAATTCATTGGCTTGGTTTAACCTTGTAGGTTTTCTTGATATTTATGATAACCAAGGCCTAAATTAACACATCTATATTTTGTGGTTTTGTCTTTGGGTCCACAGGTGATCGATGATGGTCTTAAAAGACCGATATTGATTCTTTATGATTGGTGATGGTTCTAACAGACCAATCAATGATGGTTACCTAAATTGGCACCAATCATTTCTGACCATGAATGGTCACTATGTGAACTAAATTAAAAACTTGAGAGCTAAAAATCAAACATCATTTTCCAAACCAATAAAGTGCTTCAAAGTAGGGGGTTGGTGTCTAAAAATCATAGGTTGAAGGATCAATTTGAATGCTAAATTTGCATGCTTAGACTAATCAAACATTTTGTTTTAGGCTTTAAAAGGGAATTAGTCAATTCTTACAGATTTTAAATTGAGTCTAAAATAAACATGTTAGATCTTACACATTTTGTATTTAGTGTCTAAATGAATATAGCATGCTAAGTCTTAGAAACATTTCAAATTTGGTGCTTAAAACACATGTTTAAATCTTGAACAGTTCAAATTGGTGTTTTAAAATGAACTTAGGATACATCTTTCACATTTGAACTTTGGGTTTGAAATGAACTAGATGGTCTTGCTTTATTTAGTCTTTTGTGAAAATATTATTTAAATTTTTTTTCATGTAAGCCAAGGGGATAGTAAAGAATAACATCACATTCAAGTTGGTCCTTAAAAATTAGACCTCACTTACAAATTGTTTGCAAACTATTTGTTGATTGTTTGTTTTTCAAAAAGGATAGCGTGTGTATGCTCTCCCCCAGTCCCCTATAAGGAACTCATGGGATCAAAAGTGCCTTTCCATTAAATTTGGGGCCTAGTACAAGGCATAAAAATAAAGTTTCCTATCTCTCCACAAACTCACATAGTATTGGGTGATCTAAAATAAACCTTAAAGTCTTTATACTCATCTTTTATTTTCATGCATTTTGGCTTGTGAAGGAGGTGTCATTACCTCTCATGAGTTCTTTAGGGAAGCATTGATCTAGGGCTTCATCTCCTAATAGTGCTTCAACCTCTCTCCATGGAGGGGTATAAAAATTAGGATCACCCCATTAGGATGGTGGTTTGAGTGGTTAAACCATCTCTATTAGTGGTAAGCCATCCCAAAATGTATGATCAATCATGACATCACACTAAACTAAGAAATTAATATATGTAGTGGTTGTGAAAAGGACAATACTTTTTCATAAAAAGCCAATTGACATGGATCTAATGAATGTGCTACTTCTCTTATGTGCAAACATAAAATTTTGTACACATGAGATCAATCTAGATGGTCATAAATTGTAAGTTTCAATCAACCCAACTTTTCCATACCTTGATAAGATTTAGGATGATATACTTAGTTGTATTTTTTTAATTTATTATTTATTGCTTGGTGTGATAGATGTAAAAACTTGTGTTGTTTAAACCACATCATGAATGAGTCTTGTGTCCAAACACTACTCTATTATTTGAGGAAACATTATGCCAGCTGTTTGATACCTTGATTTAACTTAGAAAACAGTTGTGTCAAATGTTGAGTGTGTCACTTGATTAAAATGGGTAATGTTATTATGCCCAAATAAATTTAAGTTTCATTCCTTAGAAAGTCTTAGAAAAACCATTATTAGATCTTTTGAGAGTGATAATGTCATTACGCTACCCAAATTATTTCAATTGACTTGTCTTGTCTTGTGTCTCAATTATCATTGTTTAAAAACCAATCATTTTAGCCTTGTTGGATCTTTGTTTAGCACAGTCATGTTGTTCAAATTTGTTTAGCTTATTTGGTCAACTAAACCCTAAGTTTTCAACACTTGAGTTTTTTAATTAACTTTGACAAATCAGAATTTAAATATTGATTTATTCCTATTTAGGCCTCATTTCATAATGGTTGATACATATATCTTTCCCTTTTAGGTTATGTAACTTAGGTTAATTGATTACCCAAATTTAAAAACTATTACTTGTTTATTTATTCATAGATCCTATCCTCATCATTGTTTTTGCCTTTATTTGGGAGAACATGGCCTTTCTCTAGGTGCCTTCTGCCTTGTGCCTTATACCAAAAGATCATGTTTATATTGGATTCCATGTGTCAGGTTTATGTCAAAATGTTTCAAGCTTGTTAATTAAAATCTTATCATAATATTTATTTAAAGTCTAGATTTTGACACCGTGTTTGCCTGAAAGTCCTATCACAACCTATTTGAGCCTATTTTTTGACTCCATATTTGGACAAAACACCTAGAAACATTTTCCTTTCCTAGTTTAGACTTGCTTAGAACATTTTTTACATAAATTTTAACGTGTTGGTTTTTATTTAGATGCTTGACATTTTGTGTGTATGACATTTGATGTTAGACATTTGATGTTAGACTATTTTATGCCAAGTTTTAACACATACCATTTTAGAGATACAACTCCATTTTTAGACCATTATTTAGAGAAACAACTCCGCCCCTCTTTTTTGACCATATTAGATCAAGTTTGAACCTTTTGTCATCTAGACATTATTTATCAGAGTTTGTAGAAGTCTATAATTTCTTTATTTTGGATATTTCTTCATTGATGTGGATATGTCTAGATACACTTATGGTGAAGTCATGTATAATATAATTTATGATAAAATGGCTACAAAAATTGACTATAATCATAACCTATTAGAGGAATAAATTCAAATTCCTATTTATGATCCAAATCAAGTTACCAACTAAGATGATATGGTTTTGAGAAGGACTTGGATGCTTTGGCTTATGCGAGCAGTCAAGCTCCATGATGCCTAACCATTTCTATTCTAGTATCTCATCCTTTAGCTTTTGTGAGAAACTAGGCTCCACAATGCCACAAACTTGTCCTTCCTTGACCTCATCCTTTATCTTGTGTGAGCAATCAGGCTCCACAATGCCCTAGACTTATCATTCTAAGACCTCATCCTTTAGGTTATGAGAGCAATTAGGATCTATAATGCCCAACCATTTATATACTAGGACATCATCCTTTAGCTTGTGCAAGTAACCAAGCTCCATATTACCCTAATCTTATCATTATAGGACCTCATCCCTTGGCTTATGCAATCAACCAAGCTCCATAATGCCCCAAACTTATCATTCTAGGACCTTGTCCTTTGTCTTTTGTGAGAAACCAAGCTTCATAATGCCTTGGCCATACCATTCAAGGACTTCATCCTTTGGTTTGTGTGAGAAAACAAACTCCATAATGTCAACCCATTACCCAACCATTGACCATTCCTCATCTAGTGTTAATTGTTCCCCACTTTAGAAACCCTCAATTGATCCTGTTAGGATTGTGGAGCTAAAAGCTTCACTGATGCAGACATGGAGGAGGTTGCAGAATGAGTTGCTAAGTGTCAGAAGTGTTCGGCGTTGGTCTGGCCAACCGGCGTCGGCAGGGTAAGACAGGAAGGCAACCGACGTCGGTCAGAGATCGGCCGGCGTCGGTGACCCCCAGGCGGACAGGGACCGGCGTCGGTCGCCTGTGTGGTTTGGACTGAGCCAATTACGGGCAGTTAACTAACGAACCAAGTGTTTGCATGAAGAGATCTATTTTTAGACTGAGAGCTGCAGATCTAATTATTGTAATTAGATGTCTAATTATTGTTTGGATGAGATCTATATAATAGACTCATGGTTGTATTGTAAATGTGTGCTAGGGAGTAAGAGAGCATAATTATAAGCTCCTTCTGTGTGTGAGGTAGAGCAATGGTGCGTTCCTCCTAGTGCCACAGTACCAGGTGTGTTGGTGCTGGATTGGAGAGCCAGCTGGGTTCTTCAGGAGTGTAGGATCTTGGTCACAGTTGCATGGCCTATATAGGAGATCTACATGGTAAGTAAGATCGTTGATCTGTAGGTGTATGTGTGTGCAAGGTCGAGGTTCACAGGTGAGCAGAACCATTGTTTGATTTGCAGGTGTGCAAGGTCATATAGACAGCAACACAACAGGGAGCAGTATCAGGTAGGATCTACTTGGAGTACAGGTGTGTACTCGGACAAAGCAGAGAGGAAGGCAAGGGAGTTCCTTCCATAAGTATGGTCTGTTGAATTGCAGGTTGTTGCAGATTCATGGGAGATCTACTTGAAGTACCTTGAGTACTTGTGGAGCACGTGGAGTGCTTGTGGAGTGCGTGGAGCACTTGTGTTATGCGTGGAGCATGGAAGGTGAACATCAACTCTGTATTTGAGTTGGGTGTTGTGACCTGTGAGAGAGAGAGCTTTGGGGAGAAGAAGTACTGTTCACTTGAGGTGTGGGAAACCTCTATAAGGTGGTGGAGAAGAAGTGGCATCTTCTTTATTGTATTCTTTTCTGTATAAAGTGTTAATACAAGTTGTGTATTGTCTCTCATATGCTGTGTTATTCTGAATTCTAATTACTTGGTGAATCTGGTTATTTCCACATATTAAGTTGTTTGAAGTTTGGTAATCAATTGTATGCTTCCAGTTTCGCATCCTGACAAGTGGGATCAGAGCATGTTTGTTGTTCTAGATTCCTGACAAGTGGTATCAGAGCCTTGGTTGTAGGTTCTTAGCTCGATACTGACAAGTGGTATCAGAGCTAAGGTTGCAGGAAGCAGGTTGTGTTTTGATTACAGGGCACTCTCAGGGTTTTCTAATTGAGTGGGAGTAGAGCAACGGCAGATCAAAGTAAGCTAAGAATGGAGGAGTTGAAAAGCACAGACGGTTACTCACGATCCGATGGAAAGAAAGAGCAGGTAAAAGAACATTGTTGGTTGGTAACAGATCAGCATGAAGAAACTGAAGATACAGATGTTGCAGGTGTTGTTGCACAGGATGTGTCTGCAAGTTTCTTGGATAAAGTTGAATCTTGGATAAAAGATTCGGTTGCCTCTTTCCATGCAGCCCCAGGTAGAGGAGCTGGTAAGCCTTGCCAAAGAATTGGCAAAGGGGAAGTGAAGCTGAAATTGCAGACGGCCAACACACAGGTGTTGATGAAGGTCATGCAGGTCCCAGGTTTGGAGATATGGTTAATTTCTTCAGAAAGATTGGGTGATGAGAGATGCACAAGAACTCTCACAGCGGTAGCACTTGAATTAGCTGGTGGTAAGAAAACAGGTATACTTTATCTACTTGTTTATATTACTGATTCTTCTTCTGTTACGGAGACGTGGCTTCGTAGGCTTGGTCACATGAGCAAGAAGGAGATGCATGTTCTTAAGCGGAAGACAGATATATTTGATAGGCTTAAGAACTGGAAAGCCTTGGTGTTCTTGGAGGAGATGGCGGACAGAGTTCAGTGGATGAGGCTGGATACATCTGAGCAGGGCAGTTTGGACATGGAGATTGATCCAAAGGAGCTCGCGGGTAAAAAGTCATCACTCACAGGGGAACACAGGTACCGGCGTCGGTCATGAGGAACCGGCGTCGAACAGACAAGTGCCGATGTCGGTCATGTGCAGACCAAAGCCGGCGATGTCGGGCAGGGTAAGACCGGCGTCGGTCATGGGACCGACGTCGGCGGCATGTAAGACCGATGTCAGTCAGAAGGACCGATGTCGGCAGTAGGGACACCAGCGCTGGCAGGTTGGTAGTCAGGTACAGACGCATGGAACCGACGTCGGTCGGATGCAGACTATGGAGTGATCGAGGTCGGTCACTGTAACGAATTTTTGGGTGGACAGCATGCTGTCAAGGAGTCTCAAACACCCATATGGAGGACTGAAGGCGTAAGTAGGCCCTCAAATTTGTGTTCCTCTTCTTCATACTTGTTGCTGATTGTAGAGCAGGAAGGATCCAGGAAACAGGTGTGAGCTAGGCAGGATTATGATGCAGAACCAGATGGGTGTCTTGGTAGGTTTGCCAGCTAGATGAAAGCACAGAGACGAATGGATTCCTTAGTAAAAGAATAGAGAGAACAGATACGTGAGACGGAAGACCAGGCATATGGTCTTGAGGAGCTGCAGGACAGTGGTACCAGGTTTTGACAGGTGGAGGACGAAGCATAGCTTCAGTCGATGTCAGGGTAACTACTGTGGTTTGACTTACCAGGAGGATGATGGTCATGACATCATTCTGTTACTGTATATGGACGGTATGTTTTGCTATAGCAGGTTTGTACATACAGGGTTTTGCTGAGCTAAGGGTAAGATTAGTTCAGTGGCATGTCATGAGGAGTTTGGAGCAGCGGAATTCTTTGACATGGGAGGCATGGAGATCACAGGGTGATTTTGTCTCGAGTGGGAGCTGATGTGAATTAGGTGTTGGCGAGGTTCGGGATGCAGAGCCAGAGCACACTAATGGCTAAACAGGTACAGTGTCTGAAATCACATGAGGTCTGGTATAGACCTGAGTATTCCCATGCAGTGGGAGCTGTCAGAGTTAGGAGCCAATTCGGGGAAGTGGGTTCTCAGGTTTTCTGAGAGGGACCGGCAGCAGGTGTTGCTATGCAGGGTCAGGACTTCACTACATGGTGTTGTAGGTTTGGATGTGGCAGGGTACTCAGATGACAGGAGGTACATCACAGGTTGTGTGGTGTGTTGTCTTCAGGTGGGAGCTTGAAGAGGGATACAAACCAGGAAACAGATTAGACAGAGTATAGGTACAGGTACAGTGCAGCTATTTATCTCCAAGTGGGAGATTGTTAGGATTGTGGAGCTAAAAGCTTCACTGATGCAGACATGGAGGAGGTTGCAGAATGAGTTGCTAAGTGTCAGAAGTGTTCGGCGTTGGTCTGGCCAACCGGCGTCGGCAGGGTAAGACAGGAAGGCAACCGACGTCGGTCAGAGATCGGCCGGCGTCGGCGACCCCCAGGCGGACAGGGACCGGCGTCGGTCGCCTGTGTGGTTCAGACTGAGCCAATTACGGGCAATTAACTAATGAACCAAGTGTTTGCATGAAGAGATCTATTTTTAGACTGAGAGCTGCGGATCTAATTATTGTAATTAGATGTCTAATTATTGTTTGGATGAGATCTATATAATAGACTCATGGTTGTATTGTAAATGTGTGCTAGGGAGTAAGAGAGCATAATTATAAGCTCCTTCTGTGTGTGAGGTAGAGCAATGGTGCGTTCCTCCTAGTGCCACAGTACCAGGTGTGTTGGTGCTGGATTGGAGAGCCAGCTGGGTTCTTCAGGAGTGTAGGATCTTGGTCACAGTTGCATGGCCTATATAGGAGATCTACATGGTAAGTAAGATCGTTGATCTGCAGGTGTATGTGTGTGCAAGGTCGAGGTTCACAGGTGAGCAGAACCATTGTTTGATTTGCAGGTGTGCAAGGTCATATAGACAGCAACACAACAGGGAGCAGTATCAGGTAGGATCTACTTGGAGTACAGGTGTGTACTCGGACAAAGCAGAGAGGAAGGCAAGGGAGTTCCTTCCATAAGTATGGTCTGTTGAATTGCAGGTTGTTGCAGATTCATGGGAGATCTACTTGAAGTACCTTGAGTACTTGTGGAGCACGTGGAGTGCTTGTGGAGTGCGTGGAGCACTTGTGTTATGCGTGGAGCATGGAAGGTGAACATCAACTCTGTATTTGAGTTGGGTGTTGTGACCTGTGAGAGGGAGAGCTTTGGGGAGAAGAAGTACTGTTCACTTGAGGTGTGGGAAACCTCTGTAAGGTGGTGGAGAAGAAGTGGCATCTTCTTTATTGTATTCTTTTCTGTATAAAGTGTTAATACAAGTTGTGTATTGTCTCTCATATGCTGTGTTATTCTAAATTCTAATTACTTGGTGAATCTGGTTATTTCCGCATATTAAGTTGTTTGAAGTTTGGTAATCAATTGTATGCTTCCGGTTTCGCATCCTGACAAGTGGGATCAGAGCATGTTTGTTGTTCTAGATTCCTGACAGATCCAATCACAACTCTAACCAATCTAATCACAACCACAACCAATCCAATCAAAACCCCAATCAATCTAATTAAAAACCTAACCAATCCAATAACAACCCCAACCAATCCAATCAAAACCCAAACCAATCTAATCAAGATCCCAACCAATCCAATTAGTACCTCAACTAAGACAACTAGTACCCCAACCAAGATAATTAGTACCCCAATTGATCCAATCGGTACCCCAGCTAATATAATCAGTACCTCAACTAAGCTAATCATTTAAGGACCAAGTTTTATTTAAAAATGGTGTTTTACAACCAATCCTAAACTAAGACAAAGATAACCAATCTAAGATGTTTTTATTGAACCAACCATTTGTGACAAGTCAACCTATGATGAATCACCTAATGATCCTATATCTATTATTGAGGAGTCTCACTTTGACAAGCAAGTCTTTATAGATCCCATTATGCCATCATAAGTTGTTACTTGCCCAAAACCAAATATTCAACAAAACATCATTATAGTAGCATCTACACTAGATGAAGAATCAAAATTAGAGTAAGGTTATATTCTTGAACCAACATCAAATTTAACATCAAAAGTAGAATCAACATTAGTCTTAACATTGGACTCAGAGTTCATTAAGTTAGAATTAGATTTAGAATCAAAATATGTTCATGGTTATCATAATATTGGTTATGTATGCCTTTCAGATAAATTTGAATGCATTTTTGATCCTTTTATTTTGAGGATGATTACTTCATCATCGACATAAATTTTCTTGGTATCTTCTATGAGGATTGTGTTACCTCATCCCATTCCATTACCACCAACCAACATATCCATATCATTGACATTCCACCTCCCACAAGTGTTAATTGGGACCAATAGAATCACACCTTATTGAATTACATCCATGGTGACATAGAAGTTAAAGAGTAAGGAAGAGAAGACCAAATTCATGTAGAAGAAGAACAATCCCCTAGTGAAACCTTTTCAGAGGCACTAGGGGACAATCAAAGTTCAAACTCAACATTTTCTAGTGAAACCTTTTTGGAGGTGTTAGAAGAGAATCAAATTCAAAATTTAATATTCCTTAGTGAAACCTTCTTAGGGGAACTATGGGATAATAAAGACAACTTCATTGGTATAGACCTCTTTGAGGCACCAATAGCTAAGCACAAAAGTTCTTCACTACTTGATGAAGACAAAATCAAAGATTAAATCAATATAGTTTCCCATCTATAGCCTAATCTAATGGTAGATACTCTCAAGCCCAAATAATAGAAAAATTTGGTGGTCCTATTGAATGAATATTTAGAAGTCTTTGGCTCTGTCATATCCAAAGTTATGTTAAATTCAAAATCAACAACATTATGTGTGCTTGAAAATCTTGATCTTATACATTACATTATCAACCACCATTCCATTTCCCAATCAAACCTATCATCCAACATTTATCCATATTTACCATCCTTGGCCACACTTTCCTTTATAGAGGCTAAAAAGTTACCTTGTCTTGATGTTTGAAGGAAAAAGAATCAACAAACAATGGAGATCACAATAACATTCTTGGCATCCAAACCTATAGTAGGTTCTTAACAAAGTAGTTATTTAGAAGAGGTATGGGTTAGTAATTTACATGATTGATTACTCTAGTTGTATCATTTACTAATCAAGATGTGCATCTCCACATTAGCAAGAACAATAGAATCATTTACCACACCCAGGCTAAAAACATATCAAAAACCAATAACCATCATCAATGAAAAACATGTACCATACCTTTTCAAATTGGCCATATTACTTTTTCCATTGTCATATATACTTTTCCATTGTCACATATCTTTTTTTCCATTATTACATATTCTTTTGCCATTGTCACATTTCTTGTCATTCACCTTATCACTAAGGGGCAACCCTTTTACCATAACTTTCTATCATCCTACTAGCCTATCCACTTTTCCTATCACTTATCCATCTACCATTTTGTTCTATCAACTTAACATGTTTTTATCACTCCCCACCTATCCCATTTGACCTTGGTTCATCCATTGGTTTCATGCTTTTAACATGAAGAATCAAATTATTTTTAGTAGTTGTTTCAAGCATCTAGATAGAGGTAGTATTTTAGAACAATATAATAGAAGTTTTGGTAGTTATATCCTTCATTTATTGTTCCCTTCTTATAATTTTTGTTTATGTGAGTCTAATTATATCTACCTATAGGGGCAATCAGTGTTTCACCGATCTTGCTAATAATTATAACCACCTATGGGAAAATTAGTATCATTGATCTAATCAGTTATACCCTAGTTATAACTACCTATGGCAAAACTAGAGGCAATATTTGTTTATTATGCCTTGACATACCAACTTGTCATTCCTATGTAGTATTGTGCCACTATGCCAACTGTGCCTATTTTTTTTAAAATGGCTACTACATTAGTCAGATTACTTTACTATAAGGTGGAACTACTATGACTTGAGGTGATTTTGGGACTATGTGAGTTGTGATAAATTCATGTTGAGGTCAGTTTAGTCTCCCTTTCCATCACACTCTTATCATTTTATAAGTAACATTTAAGTTTTTTATGCCCTCACCATTTTTCAAGCTTGGACTTTTTCATATCTCATCATTCTCCATCGAGTTTGAGATACCTAATAAATTCTAAAAACATTTAAAAAGCATTTAGAAAAACCAAAAACATTGACCACTTATTTTCCTTAAGGATTCTGGGAACCCTTACTAAGTCACAAAAAATCACTTGTCACTTAGTTTCCCCATTCTTTTTGGCCTTTTCATCCCACGCTCTTGCCTTTTTTTGATCTCATTCTTATATATTTTATTACATCAATCATGTTTTCATATTATCATCATTTTATTCCCATTTCATGGCAAAACTACACTCAGCCTAAAGTTTTTATTAGATCATCACATCCATGGAACTATGTAGGCATCATCCACATACCTAGTACATATATAGACAACTTGGCCACCCCCTTCCTATTCTTTTATTCCCCCATCATGTTTGTTTGTTAAGTTGTCACCTATTTTAAAGGGGAAATTCCCATTATCTTGTTTGTGTTGTGTTGTTTGTACTAACATTGGAACAATTTTTTTTTTCTTTTATTTTGGTTTGTTTATGTGCATATTTGTTATCTTTAAATATTGTTGCCTTCATTCAGTCTACGTGAATTCATTAGGTGATTCCTTATGCATTATTCTTGAATCCATCCATATTCAACCATCAACATTATCATCATGGTCTTTATCATTGGTTTGTTATTTTCAAATGAGTATTGAATCATGAGAGTCAATCCTTATGCATATTTTGGCCAAATCCTCCTAGTGTTTTATCATGATGCCTATCGTCAAGTGCTACATCAAAAATCAGCTTCAAGAAGTCTACACCATCAATATAGCATTAGCATATCATCAACATCAGTATCATCAATAATCCTGATCCAATCCAAATCATATCCCAAATAGATTAATTAAATAATGAAAGAATTTCAATCTTTACTAGTTTGAACTAACATCTCCCTATTATCACGTTGTCCCATTTCATTTTTACCCTTTGTATCAAGTTGTCTTCATCATATTTTCAATCATCAACCATCAATCTTGTTTTTCATAATCAGGGTACAATGCTTATAACACCTTTGGGTAAACCATTGTACACTGTCCCACCTACATTTTCAATGATTCTAACCACCTTTGGGAAAATCATTGTGTTGTCACCAATTTGAGGGTTAATAATTATAACTACCTTTGGGTAAATCATTCACTTTCCTCTACACACCTAGGTCATGTTTTTATCCTATTTATCTATCTTAACTAAGGCAACTCTACATTCTCAATTATTATAGCTAACTTTGGGAAAATCATTGTGTTATCATACCATATTTTTCATTATCAGGGTATAATTCTTATAACCACCTTTGGGCAAACCATTTTACACCATCCCACTTGCATTCTTAGTGATTTTGGCCAAATTTAGATAAATCATTATGTTATCACTCCATCATTTTCATTTTTTTGGTCCAATCACTTTTTTCTTTTAAGGGACTATTTTCCAACCCCTTTGCCAACCATTCCCTCAAGGGGACACCCTATAGTTCATTGTCATTGAAGTCGTAAGCACATAAAACATTTTTATTATTTGAGAAGACATTACTATACTTACAACTTGTAACTCCTTCCCAAATAGGGGCAAACTATAGACACCTAAAAGTGGCCACCAATGGCTTCATACCCAACTTTAGATCAATTCTTTCCAACCATTGAACATCTAGCCTAATAATTTATAAATGTCTCAAATTTGGCTTCATAAAATTTATTAAATCAATTTGTCTCAAAAATCAATTAAAATGAGTCAAATGCACACATTAAATTAAATCAAAATCTCAAACATTGTAAATACCTAAAAATAATTAATTAACATGCAAATATTAATCAAATCCTAATTAAATTCATCCATGGTAAATTAAATTAATTATCAAAAAGGAAAATTCAAAACCAGAATAATATCTTGGAAAATAATCTTTACCTTTTGTGAGTTGTCATTTTTCAAAAATATCACACCCATGCTTATTCCATGCTAATCATAACCATTTGACACCTCTTAACCCTATTAAGGATAACTAAGACAACCAAGGTTAGGATTTAACACATTCTAAGTCATTTAAAACATAATAAAAGCAATCTTAGAATTATTCATTTAGAGAGCTTGGATAGAGTAATGTTGTAATGCAAGTTTTTGAGCATGAAGTAAATACATAGTGTTGTAATTATAATATTGAGCTAATCTAAGCCATTTTCAAGTAACATCAAGCCAAATTCAAGCCAACCATGGTACCAAGAGGAGATGGAGATAACCAAACCCCATTGATGAAGACTTATTGAGCACAATCCAAGCAAGCCAATGAACACATAATTTGGAGAATTCAAAGAAGGTAAGGAAATTTTGTAAGTTTCTTTACATTTTAGTTGAGCTTTGTCATTTTTTTAATTCACCAAGCTCCCCCTATGATTTAAGCATGGATGTGTTATGCTTTGTTAGTGTGATTTTCATTTCATTTGTTTTAATGGAGATTAACACTTGATCTAACCTCCCCTCCATCATCAAATTACTAACATCACAATATATATGTATATATATGTGGTATAAAATATATGATTGTTGACAGTGTTATAAATATTATAAATATTATACCATATATGTATATATGTACACAACTATGATATGATTATAAACATTATTATTATCATAGGGTAAAATGGGCACTTTGTTATATATTTAATGTTTAGATGAAGAATTAAAATAAGGTATTTAATTATTTAAATGCAAATCTTATTAAGGTGGTTTATGAATGGATTTTATTATATATGTGGAATATAAACAAATAAATAAGTTGTGATTAATGTTTGTTTCATGTATGAAATAACATTTTAAGTTATTTTGTGATATTGGGTAACTTGTAATCTAGATATAATTCTTACCTAGATGGTATGTTGATATTAAGGACTATTTATGATTATGCTTATTATTCTATAATAAAATAGATGTTACTAGATTCATTACATTACATTTGATGGACCAAATATATGTATTTGATATTTTTGTACTTAGCATATTTATATTTGCTAATAGGAAGTATTTTGATTGAATATATTAGTTTTATATTATTATATAGCTTTACCAAATCTTGTAGTTATAACACTAAATAAGTAGTGGATAGATTCCACTGGCTTAATTATCACCATCAATGTAAGATGAGATGTAATTCGATTGAGTGGTGTGTATGAAATTTGATTGATCTTAGAGATCATTAACCATTTGAAAACTTTAGCCAAAGTAATGTTTATAGTTAAACATTTTCATTTCATGTGTTGATATAGTTTTCATTTTTGTATGATATCAAGTTAGAATGGATTTATTTATGTTACAATTCATGTATTATATATCTTACAACACATGGGTTCTAGTTCTCACTCTGAATTCTTGTACTGTCATTATCTACCCATTCATGAAGGGAGAGCCATTTCCTTATTGAAATATAGTGTGTGAGATCTATGATCGATGGTTGGTGTGCAAAAGCATTCAGATAATTCTCTCCCTCCTTACAAGATTAAAACAATAGATACTACACTTGAGATTAGAGATTGATACTTGAGCCGTGGAGACTCATGCTTCATGGAGATTTGTATCATGTATTATTATTTGAGATATCATTTATTGTTAAAACTATAATATTTATTCATTATAATTCTATAGCATTGGTTATAATATTGTATCAGTCATGGTTGAAATTGTATTATTACTTTAATAAATTAAAATACAATCTTTATTATTTATTTAGTATTATTCATGATTTGTTATATCTTTTCATGTTGATCATTAGCTAAATGGATTAGCTAAAAACCCATATAATATATTTAGTTAAAGATCATTTAGTGAGATTTATTGTGGTGAAATTTTTTAGATGAATATGTGTAATTAATCTTTTTTTAAATGTTTTATTCTAGTAAAACCTAGTGGGGTTGTTACATTATGTATTAGAGCTGAGACTTAAACTCTAAGACTTAATGTGTCTGCTAACACAAAATTATTCTCTTGTCAACAAAGAAGAAAAATGGTGGACATTAGACCATGGCATGAGGGTAATTCAAATACCAATCACCCTATTAATCCAAATCAACTCACTGTTGATCAAGTTACAAAGTTGGATAAAATCCTTGTAACTATACAAGAGACTAGGGACCAAATTATGGCCCTAGAATAGGAAGTGCATGGCCATGAAAATAAGAATAATCAAGAGGAACCTAAATATCATCCTACTAAGTAGGAAAATTCTCTATAATATAGGCATGAGGAAGTACCATAGGATATGAGAGCTTGAGTAGCTATAGAGTTGACACGTGACATGAAAAAGGTAAATCCACCCAAGTTAGATGGAACTATATTGGAAGATGGAGCTAAAGCATGACTAACAGACATGGAGAAATTTTTCAAGATTAAAAATTAATATTAAGTCATGAAATGAGTCTAGGGATCATATTATCTTATTGGTGAAGCAATAACATGGTGGAAAAACAAGAAACTCAAGATGAACCTCGACTCAACCAACACCACCTAGGAATAGTTTATGACATTGTTTAGGTCATGATGGCTTCCACATCTATACTTTGATCAAAAGATTATAAATTTTTACAATATTAAGCAAGGAGACATATTAGTGAGTGAATATTGTGAAAAAATCACCAAGATCCTTAATTATGTACCTCATTATTAGGTAGATGAGAGATTTAGGATCAGGAAATACATAATGGGATTAAAACCCTAAATTGTTTGTGAAGTAGATGTGCATGGTCCATATACCATGGATTAGGTTTTTGAGAAGGTATTCAAATAAGAAAATAAATTTAAATCTCTTTCCCAAGTTATAGATAAGTTCAAAAAGAAGTTTGAAAGTTCTAAATCAACTTTCAAAAAGAAGAACTAGAAGCAGAGGAGTGGAGACTCCAAGAGTTAGTTCAAGAAATATAATGCTAAGTTTAGTAGTGGTTCAAGGAATGGGAAACATGGTAATGGTTTAAAGGGTGGTTTTAAGGGAAATTAAAATTCTAACAAGAAAGGACCAGTTAGAGGTTGCTTCATTTGTGGAGGTTGTAGATACCCCATTCTAGCCACAACTAGCTTCTGACCAGACTTTAGACTGATTTATACCAAACAATGCAAATTAATCTTAAGAATCAATGAACTTCCTAATTTAATCCACACATAATTCATCAGTGCATAAAATCATGTTGAGGTATCCCTATTTAGGATACTAGTCCATATGCAATAATAACCTCTTATAGATTTATTGCCATACACCTTGCGACCTAATAACTAACAATTTGGCCTATGAACCCATTAAGTGGGGAACTTGAACAATTTATAAAAGATATAAAATTCTAATCAAAATGAATCAGATAATTAAACCATATTAAATACTTAACTAAATTATTCATTTTCAATTAATGAATTCTAAAAATGAAAATTCAAAAATTCAAAATATCTAGCTTCTTCATCATTGCCTTTATGAGTTGTCAAGCTCTCACAAAATATCTAACAAATATCTAATTTATGAGCCATTTATATTAATTAAACATCATAATTATATGTACCCTCATTGACTTGATTAGAATTAAATTTAACTCAACTAAGGTTAGTTTGAACTCATTTCATGCTTAAATCCTAACCTAACTCAACTTGGGTGAGAGTTAACTTTGGAGGCTATAAATACAAGGTCTTACTTATTAATAAATAAGCTCTTTTGGTATAAAATTATTATGATAAAATAGGTGCAAGAATATTTTATAGTATTTTTACCATTCTAATTTCACAAGCTAAGCTAACCAACATTACCAAGGTGCCAAGGAGAGGCGGAGCAATAGATCTTCATTGATAAAGATTTCTTGAGCACATAGTTGAGCAAGCCAATTCAACAAGCCATTTTGGAGTTACAAGGAATGTAAAAGGATAATTTATTTTGTTTTATAGTTGTGTTTTCATTGTATTCTTATTACATATTCTCTCCCTAGTGTCTATGCTAGAGGTGTTAGTGTTTAGTGTGTTTATTTTGATTGGGTTTTTACTGACTAGTACTATACTAATATTCCCTCTATTCATTCCTTGTTCATATGATGGCATGGTTGGTCAGACCCACACCCCAAAAATTTCTCCACATGGAATTTTAGGACCTTTTTATAATATTTTTCATTAAATAATCCTAACTTTCTAACCAAAAATGTAAAAAGTGAAAGCTCATAGACATTACATAGGAAATCACATTTTTTGCTCTGTGTAGTTGCATGTTTTCTCTCTGTAGTCATAATATTTCCATACGGATTAGCGATATTAAAATTTAGAGTTAAAATATTGCACTTGTATTTTTGCATCTATAAATTGTGGTTTTGTTTTAAAATCTATGATATTTCCTTGATAAGTTGCATTATTGCCTTAATAGTTACATTTTTGTCTTTATAGTCATGATTATGTCCTAAAATATGTGATATTACTTTGATAGTCATAATTTTGCTCTGACACTCATGGAATTTCATTTATAATCATGATTTTTCCTTTAAAATATATGATATTATCCCTATAATCTATGATTTCACTTTGAAAAGTTATATTTTTGCATTAACCCTTTATTTAGCAGGAATCTATGATATTGCACTATGTAGTTGCTATTTTTCTTTCTAAAGTTATGGTTTTACATTAATCCTTTGTTTTTTAAAGAGTTAGGATTTTTCACTAACCAATTATAGTTTTTTAATAAGGTTATAGTTTTACTTTGTGTATCTATGGTATTGCACTATGTGAAAAATATAAGAAACCCAAAAGCTAAATTTTAATTGTCATTTACTCACTTGATTTTAGCTTCTAAGCACAAAGACCCCATAACACTTTTTATAAGACTCAAAGGCCAAGGAAATATGTTTTTAACACTCTAATATTTAAAATAACATTTACATTTGGTGTTTAAAAAACATTTACTTGATTTGTTTTCATTTTTAAAAATTTATAACTCAAACAACACCAAGGGGCTATACTTCATATCATATTTCACTTGGTGCTTTAAGAAATAAACTCACACTCTAGTTAAGTGTTCACAAAAGCATTTTATTTTGTAATTTTTTTTGTGTGTTTATTAATCAAAACAATTTTAGCATGTATGCTTTCCCCCCATCCCCTTTAGGGAACTTGGGTGATCAAGATTGCTTCACTTATTTATTTTGTCACTTTGTCCAAATCATGGAAGGAAATTTACTAAGGCACTCCCCAAAGTTTGAGTGATTTGGGTGAACACAAAATGACCCTAAAATTTCTTATGTAATTTTTATTTTTTTGCATCTTGGCTTGTGGGTGGGAATTCATAGTCTCCCCAAAAGTTATCTAGGGAAGTTATGACCTAGGAATCCATCTCCTGGCATCATTTCAATCCCACTCCATAGTAGGGGTATATAAATTGAGTTTGACTTATTGAGATGCTTGTTTGAGTGGTTAAATAAGCTTTGTTAGTAAGAGACTACATGTAAATGTAGGTTTAACTCAAACATCATACTACACTAAGCAATTGATGGATATAGTGGTTGTGAAAAGGATAAGACCTTTTCACTACAAACCAATTAATGCGTATCTAATTGATGTGATGTGTGTTAGTGTTAACCACATATATGGGACCATTTAAAATTTATGAAAATTAATAGTGTTTTAGACAACCCCATGTATTGTGGATATACTATCAATGCAAGTTGAGTAGCCCAAAGTTCCTTGTCATCGTACAAACTCTTAAGAGAAGAGGAGGCCTAAAAACCCTAATTTTCATTCACATTTTAATTTTTTGATTAATAACATAATTTCCTCTCAAGAGAAAGTATATAAATAGAATTTTACAATACAAAACCACCTTGTCAATTTTTAGGATTAAGAGGATACACTTAGATGTTTTTGTTGTTGTTCTTTTTTACTTACAATGTCTTGAGTCAAAATTATTTGTTTAATTAATCCATTTCTTAAATGAGTCATGCTTTCACATCAATATTTTTTTTTAAATAGGTGTTATGCCATCTATTTGATGCCACACTTTACCTTAATCATTTATCAAAAAAATTGTGTGTGTGTCACTTTTTTGAAAGAGGCATTGTTACACTACCCATTTCATTCCAAGTCTTGTGCTTTATAGTTTTTGAAACAAACCATTTGTCATACATTTAGAGTATGATAGAGTTGTTATGTTTCTCAAATTATTTCAAAGACTTTTTTCCTTATATCCAATTTCAATTTCAAAACATGTGTGCCTTTTTGGTCTATGCCTAGTATCATTATACCATCCATTTTGATCTATCTTATAATCCTTTTAAAAAACCAAGCCTTCTAAATCAAGTTCCAAATTACTCTTGATAAGTTCAGATTCAAACATTGATTGGTTTATGCCTATGCCTCACATAATTTTGGGCTTAGAAATTTACCTCTTGCTTTTAGATTATGAAACTTAGACTAATTTCTTTCTCTATTTAAAGCCTATTTTTGTGCCTAGATTTGGGAAGTGGTATATCTTTTGTGTGCATAAATTCTAATGCTTTTTTCCAAAGGTCAATTTTATGTTTTAATTTGAATGCCTAATTTGAGTCAAAGTGTTTCAAATTTGTTAGATTAATCATGTTTCCTCTTAGACCTCATGTTTTTCAAAGTCTAGATTTTATGTCATGTTTTCAAAATACCTAACAACTTACATTTTGTTATTATACCTAGTGTGTTTTTAAAGTCTAGATTTTGTGTCATGTTTTCAAAAGTCCTAGAACTTTAACTATTATCTTAGACCTAGTTATTTTGAGCCTAGATTTTTTCCTTGTTCCCAAATACCTAGCAACCCTTTTCATCTTTAGACCTAGATTAGAGTTGTTTGAAGCACTTCTTTACCAATTTTGGCATTCAGATCTATCCATTTACTTGACCACTTATGTGAGATAATTGACATTATACCTTGAGGACATTTTAGACCAAGTTTATCATTAACTATTTTTAGAGAAACAAATCCATTCATAGACCAAGTTCTTAGACCAATTTTTACCAAGTTCAGGATCATTTATCTTTTAGACCTTATTTTTAAGAGTTTATAAAACTCTAGACCTTCTTCATAAAATTTTAGTCATTGATTTGGATATGTCTCATTACACTCATAGTGGATCCATGTACAATATAGGTTATGATAACATGGTCACAAATGATAAATTTTCTCAATATGTCTATGGTGATGATGTGGTTTGTGAGATGGATCCTTATCCTTCCTACACTACTCAATCTATGGAGCAAAGTCAAGATTTGTTAGCCCATTATTTGGTTAAAACACCTCTATATTAAGAACAAGACCAAGATCAAACTGCATAATATCTTGCTAGTGTACCATCAATTATAGAATAAGTTATATGATAACTATATTATGTGACTATGCCATTGATATATGATCCTTATTTTTTTAATTTCTACTTGATTGAAAACAAGGATGAGGTTTTAGTTAGAGCCACATAGGTAGGGGCCAATTTTCTAGCAAACTTCCCCCTTGAAAATTTACCTAGTCTAGTTAGGGTGCCTCTAAACATGCCTTATACCCAAACCATTGAACAAGCCTCTACTAGTTATCCGCAAGCACTCATGTCGATGTCATATCAAGTCCCAAATATGCTTGTAAAAGGAAAGGTATTCATGGAGGACCACTTTATACAAAAAAACAAGCATATCAAACCTATTTGAATCTAAAATGCAATTTTAATGCCATAGCCATGTCAAATGCTCCACTCATAGAGCTAGTTCCTTCAACATGAGTGGTAATTAAGTTAACAAGTCAAGATAATTTGGGTATAGACCCATTTTCACAAATAAATTTAGTTGGTGACATGTATAATTTACCATATATTAAATATGTGACTATGGTTTCCATGAAGAATAATGTGCCAAACATGGTGGATAACATACAAGTGTCTTCCAATCTAGGCCAAAATGGTTTAACTACAACAATGAATAATCTAGAAAAACAAGTGTCTTTAGTTATTACCATGAGTGGATCACAATATTATGGGGTAGGAACTCCTACATCCCAACTAAAAAAAGTTACTTCCAATCCTCAACTAGTTACTTCATCAGTCACACAATGAAAGGGATTGATTAATCAAGTGTCAGCTAGTGTTTTTCCTAAAAAACAAGTGACAAACCCTAACCTACTTAAATAGGTGATGAATAACATTACACAACATCAAGAATAGTCTAATCTACCAATGCATTAGAGGTATAACACTATGCCACCTCAATAGGGGTGAAAAATGTTCCACCTCAATAGGTAGTGATAAATGTACCTCTACAATTGTGGACCAATGTACCTTTACAATTGTAAATGTTGTCCAATAAAAAACATGTGTCTATTAGTCAAATACAATTTATAAAAACCAACAAGCATATAATTCACAATAGGTGTTTTTTTAACAAATAAGTATCATTGTCTAATAAGTACTAATTAGATAATAATTAACTTTTACTCAACACATACCACAATTCTAAAGATAGGGCCTTGGTCCACAATAAATTCCCCCTATTTATCCATATTTGAATAGTTAGTAGCAATTCCATACTCAACCTCAATAGGCATATTATTTTACCCAAATCCATATCTTTCCATCACATATCTAACTCCCTTAAAACCAAGGCTATATACCAAATTTGGACCAAAATATAGCATAACAACACATGTAATTTCAAAAATCACATCCCAATTTATGGATGAATATTACTAGTTGGATCACCCATCAAACTAAAATTCTATAAAAAAAACTATATCTCCATTATACCTTGGTCAAGGTAATCCACCTTTGATCACCCAAACACCACCTCAGTGAAATGTACCACCCAGTTTCTTGGCCCAAGAATTACAACAAATGAAGGATGAAATTATCACCATTCAAGTAGGGAAGCAGATAAAGAAATTCAAATTATATGATGTGTTTTAATACCCATTCAACATGGGTTATCTTCATATACCATTTCCTCTAAGTTATGAATGACCTAAATTTGATAACTACAAGGGTAAAGGAAACCCTAAGGCCCATTTGATAGAATTCTTTGTCATTTGTCAACCAGTGGCTTATTGTGACATTAACATAATATTTTTATTTCCTCTAAATCTATCAAGACATGATTTAGATTGGTTCCAAAAATTAATCAATAATTTTTTATCTAATTTGATTACCTTTGATAAAAATTTGTGCAACATTTCTCCTATAATCTCTAACATGAGTTTTCATTAGTAGATTTGACTTAATCCATGTAAAAGGTCAGTGAAATATTTTTAAGATATATACAAATATGGAGAACTATTTCTAGTTACTTCACCCACATCTTAAAATATAAACAATTGGCCATTATGTTTACTAAA
Organism: Torreya grandis; assembly: GCA_037957365.1. NCBI lineage: Eukaryota > Viridiplantae > Streptophyta > Pinopsida > Cupressales > Taxaceae > Torreya > Torreya grandis. The sequence goes on along the minus strand of JARHVA010000216.1, from coordinate 962,866 downwards.
AATTTGCACAACAATATATCTTATCATCTGGAGCTTCAATGTGCACATACCTTCTAAGATATCATTGAAAAAGGTTTGAAATTTGAAAAATCCATTGTTAACAAAGGGATTATCATGATAACCTCTATGAACCAAAACCAAAACCAAAGCACAAGCCCAAGTCATAACCCTAACCAAGTCCAAGCACAAGCATCATCACTAGCCTAAGATAGTAACTATGAGAAATCCAAGCAATACAACTGTAATAAGATTTTTTTAGAAATGGAGTAATTGAGTCATGTCATGTCCAAATGGTGAAAATATCATCTAGTCAACCTATTCCACAAATTAATTTTACTCTTCATCAATAGCCTATTCAACAAGCATAACCTACACAACAACCTAGACCATCTCAATAAATACAGCAACTACCACCTTCATAAAACCCTTCTCTTATAATAAGACCCACTCCTTGAGTCTTAAGTGATCTTGGTGACCCTATCAAAGTAGTTTTTCTCAAGATAGTTATGGCTAATATGATTAGTTGGCCAATTTTGAAGCATATCTAGAGGGTATTCCATATCCAAACTAGTATAGAGAGCATGAGTTCTATGAATGCCATCATGTTCATATACATAATATACATCATTATGTGTATTCTACGCACCTCATATAAAATATGTTAAAAAATAAGAAGATTACCTTGGATAATAGATCATCTACATCTAATCAAAACTTGGGTATCTACCAAAACCCTTTTTTTTAGCATAATAATATTAATCAACAAAAATAACAATAGTATCAATAGCTACCATGACAACAATAATAATATCAACAACAAAAAAAACATCAACTAAATGGAAGGAACCAAAGCCAAAATGATTCCAAAAACCAACAAACTTACCACGTAGTTATACATGACTACAACAAAGTTATAGGTCATATTATTGGAGGCCATGTTTTAACCATCACCATTAATCCTAGACCAAATACCAATAGACCAAGATAATCGATAAACAATTCCACTTAACCTACCTATTCTAGTAATCCTTCCTTGATTTGGGACCACAACCAAGCTCAACATCAACTAAGGATTACTATTTTAGGGCCTTATATTGATAACTCATCATTTCCTCATGACCACAACTAAGTGCACTAGCAATCAAGATTTATCCTATCTAGTCCATTTCCATCATCTTCAAATTACAATGGTCATGTATTCAATCCCAATTATGCAATCACAACTTGATGGTTTAAGATTACCATTTCAAGCCCATAACCTCTTACAAATGAACCAATCTGACCCATTGTACTGGCTAGTAACAAGCCATATACCACTATTAAGTAAAAGTTGGATGAGATTGTGGAACAACTCTAGAAGACAACCACACAAATCTCCATTCTAGATTTGTTGTGTACATCTATTATCCACAAGAATATCCTAATGGAACTCATAGGCCATTATCAAGTTCCCAATTATATAACCCAAAATAAATTCCAAGCTTTAGTTAGACATATATCCCTATGCCAATAGTTGACCATCGACCAAAAATATATATCATCCCTTGGCCCTCTCCATAAAAATCCACTATACATTGAAGTTGTCATAATGTAGAAAAATTTTGAATGTGTCCTCATGACAATGGATCAAGATTAAATATTGTCTCTGAATATTATCAAGCATCTTGGATATACAAAAACTGATCTATAGCTGAAAATTAATACTATCAAGGCCTGTGACAATAAAGAACATGAATCACAAGGCACCATAAGCTTACCAGTTATCATTGGGCCTTTGACCCATGATACATTTTTCCATGTGTTAGACCTAGATTTATCATATAAATTTCTCTTAGGTAGACCTTGGATACATGAAATATGTGTAATCCCTTTGACATTGCACCAATGTCTCAATTTCTATCATTCAGGCATGGAGGTCACTATCAATGGATATTTACAGCCCTATGAGCATTGTAGACATTTGGAAGCTGAGTATGAAAGTTATAACTATTTCTTTGGCCTAAATCTAATTACCAAAAGGAAAAAGACAAATAAATACTTTTTTAATTACTTGAGGATAATTATATATACCTAGATATCCTTGACTCATCTTTATATATGCCTCCTCTTGAAATGTCTAATCATTTTACTATCTCATCTAATGACTCAGGAGAGTATTTGACCCATGACACATTTCACATTGACAATCTTCCATAAAACTCCAAATCCTGTGGAAGACCTACATCTATGCCACCTTTCATGGAATGGAAATGAAAAGTAAAAGGTAAACTCCATAGTCTATCTCCTATCCTTTTCACAATGGCTACTAGCCAAGAAGAGAACCCACTTGGAAATGATCAATCATAGTTGTATAATGACAAATTTGTTGATTGATACAAAAATGCCAAATATCTCATCCCTAATAATATCATTGAGAAAAAATATTATGAAGGTGGAGGCCTAAGGCCAACTCAATAGGCAATTCTAGAGCTAATTTCTATGATTAGGTACAATAAAACTTATGGTCTTAGATTTAAACTATTTGGGGGTGACCCCATGTATCTTATTTATGTTCCAATGCCAATGTCTAATGACAATGATGTTGATAATGAAGTAGAGTACAATCATAAAATTTATTAATACCTTTCCAATACCAAACTATTTAACCTGCATACCATTTATACCAAAACCCCAGTAATCCAACATAACCCATTTCTTTTTTATCACCCTCAACATATACCCTAGGACCAATAAGAATCCACAGTGCCTATAGATGATTTTGATAATTATGAGGTATTTTATGATTTTCTAAGATTAAGATACAATGTTCCATTAGGATACCACAAACAAGGATTTTCTATCAAATTAGATCCTTTAGCCTATTTTGGAGAGCGGGTAAACACCCTTAGCCAAAAATAAAAGATTGAAACATTGAGGTCCCAAAGTGAAAACCTCATTGAGGCACTTTTGGACCATAGTAAAAGTAAAGAGAAAGGATATTATTTTGTTAAAAACCTATTTTAGGAATCATTATATAGGGGTGTTCACCTTTCCTCAAATGAAGCTTAGGATACCACTAATGATGAACTTGCTTTTGGGTCTGAGTTCAGTTTAGTCAAACAACATGCCTTTGATCGAATTACCTAGGAATTTCCTATAGTATTTATTACATGGCCATCATTACCATTAGGATATTCATATTCAATTTAATTAGAACTTGAAGAAGTATTCTAATCAAAGGACATTAGAGTCACAAGCTAATTCACATCATTGTCAATGATTCTAGAAGATGGATTGACTCTCCTCATAAAAGATACTATGGAAGTCAACATCAGGACTCCAAATGCCTAAAGTGGATCAAATTAGGTGAATCCCTCATTGAAGAGTAATATGAAATATTTACCTTCCTTTTGATGGAATTTGTTGACATTTTTACATGGGCTTATTTAGACATGTTAGGTTTAGACCCTGCTTTGGTTGTACACCACCTTGTTATACACCCTGATGCCAAACTTGTGAATTATAAATTATATAAGATGCATCGTCATATTATTATACTAATAAAAGAGTTATAAAAACTCTTATAAGTGAGATTCATTTGATCAATCACCTATTTAGAGTGAATCTCAAATTTTTTAACTGTTAGCAAAAATCTAGAAGGAATTAGAATTTGTGCTAATTTCAAAGATATCAATAAGGCCTACCCTAACGATGACTTTCCTCTACCAAATATAAACATGATAGTTGAATCCATAATGGGACTTTTACTTATGGATGGAAATTTAGGGTACAATCAGATTAAGATCACACTAGAAGACCAACACAAGACAACATTCACCACTCTTTATGGAATGTTCTATTATTAGGTTATGTCATTCAGTCTCAAGAATGTTGGGGCCACATACTAAAAATTCATCACCATCATATTTCATGATATGATGCATGACATTGTTGAAGACTATGTTGATGACATATTGCATAAATCAAAGACCTGTGTTGATCATCTAGCCACATTACAAAGAATATTTTAGAGGCTTCATGAATATAAGGTCAAACTTAATTTTAAGAAGTGCATCTTTGGTGTCACTTTAGGCAAATTTTTAGGCTTCATCATCTCTCATAGGGCTATTTAAGTTGATCCTACCAAATTAAAAAACATTACTATAATGCCACCACCTTCCAATTTGAAGCAACTCCATAGTTTTCAGGGCAAAATATAGTCTATTAGATGCTTCATTTCATATTTGGTTGAAAAATGCCACCCCTTCACTTACTGAAGAAAGGCATTACATTTCATTAGGATGAATATTATCAAAAATCCTTTCAGTATCTAAATGAATATCTTACCAATTTTACTATTTTTTTACTATCAATATTAGGAAATCCATTTCTATTGTACTCATCTACCACTAACAAAGCCCTGGGGGCACTTCTAGCTCAACATGACAACAATGGGAAATAACATGTCATGTACTATCTAAGCTGTACAATAATTGTTTATGAACATAACTATATGCTAATATAAAAATCTTGTTTAGCTATAGTCTTTACATCCCAAAAGCTACAACATTACATGCTTAACAACAAGACCATAGTTATTACCAAAGTAGATCCACTCAAGTATCTACTATCCAAGATAGCTTTACAAGGATGCATGGCTAAATGGATCAATCTTTTGAGTGAGTTCAAGATCTAGTATGTCAAAAATAAATCTATAAAGGGACAAGTACTTGTAGATTAGCTTATTTAAGCTCCCCTTTTAGATACCAAACCCATCACTTTTAAATTCCTAGATGAGTCCATCATGATCATAATAGAAACACCTCCTAAGGGGTAGCACTAAAATCTATATTTTGATGGATCATTCACATCACATGGATCAAGGGAAAGCCTATTATTTGTTACACCATAGGAATATCTTATCCCTAAATCATTCTATATCATCTTTCCTTGTACTAATAACATGGCTAAATATAAAACACTCATTACAAGGCTTCATCAAGCAGTTCTATAATATTTACCATCTCATAGTTTTTGGTGATTATTAGTTAATCATCAATAAAGTTATAGACAAATTTAAAACCAAAAATTTCATGTTGGTTCCATACAAGGCCATGGTTGATGTTCTTAAATATCAAATCACCAACATACAATTTGAATACATACTTAGGGCTAGTAATAGGATAGCAAATGCCGTGGCCACCATTGGTTCTTTTATCTACCACATAGACAAGGTAAAAGAATATCAATTCTTTGTTGAAAATATTATATTGCATGCTCATAAACCTTTGACCATTGCAATGATCTGTGATATTATTGGTCCTAGCTCTATTTGGTAATTAGACCTTTATAACTACCTTCATGACCATATCATGCCACCAGACGTATCATGCAAACAATAAAAGGCCTTTACCCACCAAGCCTCATGCTTTGATGGAACTATGCTTCATTGTTTAAATTTTTCAAAAGATATATTAGTGTTATATAAATTTCATGGATTATGTGGAGCCCACACCAGCAGGGCCATCATATCCAAAATATTCTTACATACTAGTTACTATAGGCTAACTATGGAAGCAGATTTAGCTACTTATGTCAAAAGGTATGAAAAATGTCAAATTAATGCCAATCTAATTTATGCATTGGTTAAAAAAAACACTACTTACACCATGGCCATTTACAATATGGGTACTTGATCTTATTGGGAATATTAACCCTACATCATATGATGGCCATAAACACATCCTTACCACTACTGAATATTTCACTAAGTAGGTTGAAGCTATAGCCCTCACTTATGTGACTAGAAAATAGATTTTAAAATTCATTTTCAATAATTTCATCTATCACTATGGTATCCCATCTAACATTATATTTGATAAGGGAAGATCGTTTAATAACAAGAATGTCAAAACACATTATGTTGAGTAAAACATCACTCAACATTTTTCTACTATATATTACCCTTAAGATAATGGTTAAGTAGAAGTATATAATAAAACCATTGTTAACATCCTTAAAAATGGTTAATGATGCTAATAGTGATTAACACCTCCAAATCTTCTGCACCCTATGGGCATATCACACTAATTACCAAACTCCAACCAAAGCCACTCCATATTCCTTAGTCTATGGCACTGAGGCCATTCTTCCCATCGAGGTTGAGTTACCTTCTCTCTATATTTTATTGATACACATTTGGGTGGTATCTCATCTGATATTATACCTGATAATGGTGTATTATTTAAGAATAAGAATGTTAAAACACTTTGTGTTGAGTACAACATCACATAACATTTTTATACCTCATAGTACCCAAAAGTTAATGGCCAAGCAGAAACATCTAATAAATAATTTTCAACATCCTTAAAAAGATTGTCAATGATGTTAACCATGATTGGCACCTCCAAAAATTCCATGTCCTCTGGGCATATCACACTAATTACCATACTCTAACTAGAGCCACTCCATATTCTCTAGTCTATGGCACTGAGGTTGTTCTTCTCATTGAGGTCAAGTTACCTTTTTGTGTATCTCATTAAAACACATCTTGGATGATGAATATTACAAAGTAGCTCACTTTCAATATTTAGAGTTACTTGATTAAAAATACATGGCCATTGTCAACAGCCTTCAAGCATACCAAAATAGACTTTGTGGCCAATATAACTAGTGGGTCAAACATAAATACTTTGAGCTTGGTGATCTTGTTCTCAAATAAACCCAAAATAATACCATAACCAAGAAGAAGAAGTGCAAGTTCTAACCCAATTGGATAGGCCCCTACATCATTGTTACAAATTGTGGCTCCTTAGCATATAGGCTCACTACACCAGATGGAGATGAACTTGATGAGTTGATGAACATCATACACCTCAAGTGTTATTTTACTTGAGAGACCAAAAGTATTTTGTATGGGGCATGTTTATGTTATACCATTATTAGCATTCTTCTTTGAACCATGCCATATCATATACCATTCTACCATACCTTTGATATTGACCAAATTTGTTTTTAAACTCCCTACCCACCCTTTTAACCTTAGTTCCACTCTATTGGTTCTTTTGCATCTTTAGCAATAGGATTATGAGCGTGTTTTCTTAATTAATTTAGTATTATAGATAAAGGTAGTATCTTTGATTAGGATGATCGTGGTTTAGAAATTACATTCTTCATTTGTTGTTCCATTTCATTATGAGTACCAATGATTATAATCACCTTTGGAAAAATTAGTGTCCTACTTTGTGCTACTAATTATAACCACCTTTGGAAAAAATAGTATCATTGACCTATGCCATTATTCCCTAGTTATAACCTCCTATGGTAAAATTAGGAACAACACTTCTACCATGCATTATAGTCTCTCCTTGTCATTCCCATGCTATACTATGCAATTTGCCTAATTCATAAAATTATTGCTACCTTGTCAGATTCATCCATTGTAAGGCAAAACTACATTGACTTGAGTTCCTATTAGGACTATGTAGGTAGTGATTGATTTATGTTGAGATCATCTTAGTCACCCTTTACCACACTTGCCATTATAAAAGTGAATTTAAGTTTAAATTCTCTCACCATTTTTTGATTTATACCATTTAGTCTCTCATAATTATCAATTGAGTTTAGATGTTTTAAAATTCCTAAACATTTCTAAAAGATCTAACAAATCCTAAAAATCATGAAAATTGGATTAGAATCTCCATGTGAGATATAAATCCATCAAACTTTTTAGGATGGGCCTTCTTCTTTGTTAAGTTTATTTCTAGATCACCTTGGTCTCTTTTCCTCCCATTTTTGGGAGAACTACATTAGCTTGAGATCTACATGAACTATGTAGATAACATTTGGATACATGGGGTATCTTAGGTTAGCTCGACTATACCTTCCTTAATTTTTGATCACTTCTTTGCCTTAAGGATCTTGAGACTCCTAACTATTTCATGAGTAATCACTTGTCATTTATTTTTACCATCTTTATTGGCCTTAAGCATTCTGCTCTCACCATTTTACAACTATATATAGTGAGCATTATTTATTATACTCTAATACACTAATGACAACTTGGATTTTCTTACTCTCATCATTTTGTGAGAAACCATTTCTTATGCTCTCACCATTTTATGAGATCATTCCCATTTTATTTTACGTATCAATCACATTTTATTATCATGCATCTTCTTTTATCCCATAGCTTAGGAGAACTACATTTGGACTAAATTTCATATTAGACCTTACATCCATGGAACTATATAGGAAACATCCACTTGCCTCATGCATCTGGAGTTAGTTCGGCTACCCCTTCCTTTTCTTATATTCACCTTCATTTCATCTATTTATTTTGTTGTCTCCTATAGCCTAGAGGAAATGTTTTCCATCTTGTGTGTCATTATTTCCCTATAGCCTAGGGAAAACTTGTGCCATTGTTCTTACATTGTTATACTTATGTCATTGATGTTTAGCTTAGGGGTCACCCTATCATCAAGAGTAAAACCTATATTACACATGCACCCATAATTTATTTTATATTTGCATTAACATTATGATTAACTATTATTTGTATTTATTTCATGTTTTTTTAATTATTTTGTTCACTTTTTATTTCTTGGTGTTTTGTTTTATTTTTTGTGTATTGGAGTTTTATCTTTTTGTTTGTTTGTTTCTTTGCCTATTTGTTTCTTTTCATTATTTTACCTTGACTCAGTATATTTGCATTCATTGGGTGATTCCCTATACATTATAATTAAGTCCATTCATATTCATACATCAACATTGTCATCATAGTTTTTATCATTGGTGCATTGTTTTTTATTATTTATTAGATCGTGTGTCAATCCTTATGCATATTAAAACTAAGTTATCATGGTATTTTATAGAATGATGCATATTGTCACATGCTACAACAAAATCAGCTCAAGAAATACTACAAACATTAATGCCATGGTACTTTTCCTTGGTCACCTAAAAAAATTTAGATCTATACCAATCATTTCCCAAATATAGAGTAATTAAATCACAAATGAATTTTAATCCTTATTAGTTAGGATGTGCATCTATATCTTAGTAGATTTCCCAAATTCATATTTCTCATCTATACCAGATTACTCTTACTTTGTGAGTATGAATTTAGTATGTAATCCCACTTTCTCCAATTTTCCACACTGTCCCAAACTATAGTGACAATGATTATGACCACCTTTAGGCAAATCATTGTGTTTCAACCTATCTAGATGTTAATGATTATAACCACCTTTAGGAAAATCATTATCCTTATCTTACCCTATTGGGGCATGTTTCCATTATGTTAATGATTAAAACCACCTTTGAACAAATCATTATCTCTATCTAACTAATTGGGGCATGTTTTAATTTTGCTAATGATTATAATCACCTTTGGGCAAATCATTATCTTTTAACCTTGCTATGTCGATGATTATAATCATATTTGGGAAAATAATTATTTTGTTCTACCAAACTAGGAAATCTCACTATGCTACTAATTATAACCACCTTTAGGCAAATCAGTCTTTTCTACCCCATTTACCTTTGGGTCCCATTGTTTCCTTCTTTTTGAGTGGCTAATCACCAACCTTCTTTATCACCCACTCCCTCGAGGGAACATCTAGGGCTCATCCATCACCTATTGGGGCATTAGGAATAAAGTAAATTTTCATTCTTTAATAATACATTACTATGTTTATAGTTTTTAATGTCTTCCTAAATAGGGGAAAATTGTAGATACCCCATTCTAGCCACAATTGGATTCCGACCAAACTTCAAACTAGTTTATACCAAATAGTGCAAATTAAGCATAAGAATCATTAAAAATCTTGATTTAATCCACACATCATTAATTAGTTCTCATAATCATGTTTATTCATCCCTATTTAGGATACTATCTCGTGCGTAACAATAACCTCTCACAAATTCATCCCCTATCACCTTGTGACCTAACAAATGGTAGTTTGGCCTATGGACCCATTAAGTGGGCAAATTGAACAATTCCTAGAAGATCTGAAATGATAATCAAAATAAATCAACCAATTAAACTAGATTAAATTCTTATCTAAATTATCCATTTTCAATTAATGAATATCTAAAAATGGAAATTCAAAAATTTAAAATATTAAGCTTCTCCATCATTGCCTTTATGAGTTGTCAAGCTCGCAAAAATAATCTAATTTATGAGCCATGCCTATTAATTAAAAATTATAATCAAATTCACCCTCCTTAACTCAATTGGAGTAAAATTTGACTCACCTATGGTTATTTTTAACTCATTCCATGCTTAAATCCTAACCTAACTTAACTTGGGTGAGAGTTAACATTGGAGGATATAAATACAAGGCCTTACCTAATGATCAATAAGCTCTTTTGGTGTAAATATATTATGCTCAAATAGGTGAAATAAGTTTTTTATAGTAGTGTTATCATGTAAATTTCACAAGCCAAGCCAAGATAAGCCAACCAACATTACCAAGGTGACAAGGAGAGGTGGAGCAATAGAGCTTCATTGATAAAGATTTCTTGAGCACATAGCCAAGAAATGCAATTAAATAATCCATTTTAGAGTTATAAGGAAAGTAAAAGTATGATTTATTTTGTTTTATAGTTGTGTTTTTATTGTATACTTGTTACATATGCTCTCCCTAGTGTCTAGGCTATAAGTGTTAGTGTTTAGTGGATTTATTTTGATTGGATTTTTATTTACTAACAATATACTAATCTCATCTCTATAGATTCATTATTCATAGATGTGACCATTATGCTTGATAATGTCCTCAAGAAAATTCAAAGAATAAGGGTTTTACTCCTTAATAGGGTAAATTTTAGTAGTAGATTCATGAAACTATTCACAATCACCAAGCTGAGTATCAAGCTTCACCCATATAACTGTTAGGTATTTTGTTTGATTATCCAATTTGTATTTTGATTGACATGGGATCTACAAAATTCTTTATTTCTCCCATATTTCTTAGTAAAATATCTATAATAGTTAGAGTAATGGAAAATGCATGGTTGATATAGTATGGGAATGAGTTTAAGGTCAAAGTTGAAAAGTGTTTAGTTGAAGTGGAGATTAGGTTACATAAATTCACTATAGTAGTAGAAATTTATATTGCACCATTGGGGTCATATGATGTGATCCTAGGAGTAAATTGGCTTGTGAAGCATAAATCCAAGGTTGACTACTATCTGAAGAAGGTTGAGTGTCAAGATGATTTTGGAAATTAGACACAACTTTAGGGTAAGAAAAGGGAGTTGAAGCTAAGGTAGATTTCTAAAATTCAATTCAAGAAAGATCAGAGGAAATGATTCCAAAAATTTAACATTAAGATAAATAATATGGATGAATCTAAAGAACCATCCATGATTATCCTTTTATAAGGAACTTTCAAGATGTGTTTCTAGAATAACTACCAAGATTTCCACCTAAGCACAAGTTTGATTTCTCGATTGATATCATACCTAGATTAGAACTGTAAAATAAGGTACCATACAAAATGATGACCACCAAATTGGTTTACTTAAAGGCACAACTTCAAGAATTATTGTCGAAAGGGATGACTCAACCAAGTGTGTTATCATGGGGTGCACTAGTCTTTCTCAAGAAGAAGGATGGTACTCTTTGCCCATTTATAGATTATAAGATGTTGAACAAAGTAATGATCAAGAATAGATATCTATTACCATGCATTGATGATCTCTTTGATAAAATATGAGGGGAAAAAATATTTTCTAATATTTATCTTAGAATAGGGTATCATCAGTTGAGAAGATATGATGAGGATATTCTGAAAATAATGTTTAGAAATTGATATGGGCAATATGAGTTCATAGTGTTACCATTTGGGTTGATGAATTCTATAGAAGAATGTATAAATCTTATGAATAATGTGTTTAAAGATTATCTAGACCATTTTTTATTGGTATTTATAGATGACATTATCATATATTTCAAGAATGAGGAAAAGCATTTGTAATATGTAAAACTAGTTTTACAATTGGTGTGAAGGTATATGTTGTTCAACAAGTTGTCTAAGTGTGTATTTCTACAAAACAAAGTGCAATATTTGGGACATATTATCTCTATGGATGGTATTTCAGTAGATCTAGTAAAGATAAGAGCCATAATGGAATGTCCAGTGCCAAACAATGTACATGAGGTAAGGATTTTCATGGGAGTAGTGGGATATTATAGGAAATTCATTTTGAATTTCTCTAAGATAGATAATCTAATTACCTCTCTTTAGTGGAAAAATAATATTTTTATCTAGATAGGCATGTGTGAGATATCCTTTAAGGATTTAAAAAGGAGGTTTACTTCAATGATGCAGGAGCATCTAGCAAGAAAATATCATTTTCAGTTATTAAGGACTCATGTGTTAGTTAGGGGTCATACGTGATCCATTTTGGGATGTAGGTGTGTATGGAGGATCCTCAAGGGTCCATATGTTGTATTTAGAAACATCTTGAGTCATCAAGTGTGATTTTTAGGTGTGCTTATATTTTTCCCTCCAAAAGTATAAATTTGAAAATTCAAATATTAAACTAAGCTTAGAATGACCATAAGCATGATAAGAAGTGAATACAATAAATAATGTTGGTAAAATGGTCAAAAGGTCATGAAAAGAGTGTTTTTAGTACTTTTTATGTCTAATTCCTAAAGTCTTATAAATTAAGAGCTATGGTAAAAAGAGTAACTACTGTTCTCATGTTGAGTTGGCATGTAAGAGTCTTGTTTTGTAACTACTCAAACCAGTGTAGATGTTGGATGAGAGGGGAATTTTTAAGTTATTTTGGTGTGTGAGAGAGTAGGGGAGAGAGGATAGAGAAGAAACAAAAGAAATAAAGAATGTAACTCTCCAACAAATTTGATAGAGTCCATTCATGGACTATAGATGTAATGTTTGATGCTACATATGAATAAAGAAGAGAATTATTGTGTGTTTGCACTCTCCTTTTTAATGATATTGTATTTTTATTACTTACATTTTTCATTTAAAATCCCTTGAGGCTATGTACATTTCAATGTTTATGTTGGTTACAGGTTTGAGGAAGACTATAGGGTTACACTCAAGAAGAGGAGGATTTGGGTGGATTCTCCATGTTATTAAGACAAGGGTTACCATTGTACATTATTTATTGAATATATTATAATTACATAGACCTTATATGTATTGATTAAATCATTTTATAATTAATAAAACTTAGGCAAAGGACATCTCTATTCATGAACCATGTACATGCCTATGACAACCAAGTATAAAGGTGAGTTGATGATGTTTATTGAAGTATAGATGATGTTTTTTTTTGAGATGGTTTGTAGGAGAGAATGATTGATGGTAATTTATAGTAGTTGGTTAGAATACAAGTCAGAGAACAAATATCCAATGCATAGTCCATGTGTGACAAAGAACCCTTTGTACACATTGTAAACCTTTGTTTGTTAAGTCAGTAGGAAATGAAATAATGAATGCCTTGAGAAGGTGAGTGGTTGTTTAAGTTTTTGGAGTCTAGTAGAGTAGTTTATTGAATTCATGGTTTATGGTAAACATATAATTCTTAGTTAATTTGAATATAAAACCTTGCTTACTTAGAGACCCCTATTTTGCATAATTAATGCCCTGTTGACATAGTCATATGCCAAGGAAAGAGAGTATGTGTTGAAGAAAAAGGATGGTTATTAATTTTTTAAGTTTGAGTATGATTTGAAGGAGAATAAAGTTTTTATAAGAACCCTTTTGGAGTTAGGAACTTCTTTGAGTACATGAAATGTATTAAAACCTTTACACAGTCAACTAAAGATGGTAGAATTCTGAGTTTTGCCCATTATGAGACTTAACAAGATTGACAATGATTATCATATATTTGGGAAGGTATAATAGGTTATGACATACCTTGTAAAATTATAAGGATATTTTTAAGTGACCTATAATTAAATATATTGAAATTTAGTGCCTCTTGGCCTTTACAGTCAAGGAACTAGGGTTTGGAAACAAAAACCCATATAAGTGGAGTTCTAACCATAATAAATAGTTAAAACTCTATAATCCTATGTGATTTTCCAATAGGAAAAGGAATAAAAAGGTTTTAGTCTAGTACTATATGGTATAATATGGATTTGGTGATTGGACAAGTGTATGGAGGGTTAAAAGGCTTAATTGATAAGGAGCCTAAAAAGGAAGTGGTATTTAGACCTTGATAAATAAAAAAATGAAACTTCATAGAGGCCTGTAAGGAGATAAAAGGTGACCAAATATGTGCTTAGATGTTGAATATGACTTGAAGATTCTAAAAACTAAGAATATTTGTAAAAAAAAGGCTACAAGGGATTTGTGTCACTATGAGCTTGAGGTGTGAAAGTGATAGTTGGAGTGTGAATGAGGGTTTCAAAAGCATGAAGGTAAGTATAACACTATCAGGAGATATCATCCATCATATCTAGTTGTGTTCATAAGATAAATCACAAGATTTAGTGTTTTAAGCCTTGAGGAGATTAACTAATAGAAAATAATGAGTGAGGAAATTGAAAGGATTTGGGAAAGTGAATGGAACTAGATGAATAAATGAGTGAGATACTAATTGATGGTCTAATGATAGGGATAAATTACTTAAATATTCTAGTGCATAGGAAGATGATAAATAATGCTAACAAGCATAATGAGATATGATATAAGACTACAAATTGAAGATTAAAGCTTAAGGACAATGCAAAGCATTTTATTGAGATTATTACCATGATTAGAGCCAAGAATGGTGTTTTTAAAGATTTTCCCATGTATCCTCTACATCATTTGGTATCATAGAAAGGTAATATCTTAGTGAATTTTATTTTGAGTTAGTCATTAAAGATTGTTTCATATGAGATTGTCAAGAAAGTTATGAGGATCGCATGAGATGACATTGTAAGGGTATTGTGGGAAAATAATGTGGTGTAGGTATGGCCTATTGAGGTCAGTATAGGAAAATTGTAGAATGGTGAAGAGAGGAACTAAATCCCCTAATTTTAATGAGGAGTACTTGAAACTAATCAAGATATAACTAGAGAAGGTAGAGTGGAAATAACATTGAAGCTTAAGAGAGAGAAGAGGTGGACTCTAAGAGAGAGTCAAGGAAGATAAAAAAAGTCTTAGATATTGGACTAGAGAAAGATAATAAGACACAAGATAGGTCTAAGAGACAAGCATATAATCTTGATAAGTGATAGGTCTAGGTAGGCCTATAAAGTGAAGGAAGAAGTGAGAATATGGATGTATAATAAGAAGTAAAAGAGATGAGAAGAGAGTTGGGGAAGATTTTTAAGAAGATAGAGCTCATGGTGAAGCTCATGAAGGATAAAAGAAACTAATGACTTGGTTGTCATGTAAGGAAGAGGTTGAAGTGGCCATTAAATCTAATTATGAGAAAGATAAGGCATGAGATGAATTCCTTAAGGAAAAATAATAAAATAGAGTTGGTATCAAAGCAAGGTAATATCTTGGTGAATTTTGTTTTGAGTTAGTAATTAAAGATTGTTTCATGTGAGATTGTCAAAAAGGTTATGAGGATTGCATGAGATGACATTATAGGGTCATTATAGGAAAATAATGTGGTGAAAGTATGAACTATTGAGGTTAGTACAGACAAATTTTAGAATTGGTGAAGAGAGGAACTAAAGCCCCTAAGTCCAATGAGGAGGACTTGAAACTAGTCAAGAGAGAACTAGAGAAGGTAGAGTGGAAGGAACATTAAAGATCAATAGAGAGAAGAGGTAGACTTTGAGAGATATTAAAGGAAGATAATAAAGTCCTAGATATAGGACTAGAGAAAGAGAAGAAGACAAAAGAGAGGTCTAAGAGACAAGCAAATAAGCTTGCTAAGTGATAGGTATAGGTAGGCCTAAAAAGTGAAGGACAAAGTGAGAAGATGGATGTATAATAAGAAGTAAAAGAGATGAGAAGAGAGTTGTGGTAAAATTCTAAGAATATATATCTCATGGTGAGAAGGATTAAGGAAGCCAATGGCTTGGCTGTCATTTAAGGAAGAGGGTGAAGTGGCCATTAAAGCTACTTATGAGAAAGACAAGGCATGAAATGAATGCCTTAAGTAAAAAAAGAAAAGAGAGGGTATAACCCATAGATTAATGAGGGATGAAGAGTTTCCAAGAGATAAACATGACAAATAATTTGAGAAATGAGTTCTTATTGAGGAGAACATGGAGAGAAAAGTGTCAAGAGAAGCACTTGAGGGAGAAGATAAGAAGAAGAGGAGAATGTATATGCAAGAGAATTCATAGAGACAATGTGGTCTCTTGTTTATTATTCAAAAATTGATTTTGAGTGTGTGTATGTATGTTTAAAGGAAATATTGATGAAGGTAAATAATGATAAGTTAAGGATTGTAAAGAATGGGTCTAGTACATCACCCATCAAGATGAAAGAAGATGCCAAGGAAAGAGGACAGGTTGTAGAAGTCAAGATGGTGAAGATTGAGGATTCTCAACATGTTAAGGATGAGATAGAAGAGGATTTTCATGATTATTTGATAATAATTGTAGATGAATCAAAAGAGGAATATAACCATGAAGATATGAAGGCAAAACATGAAGACATGAGAGAGAATATGAGCTTGCAACAATCCTTTAAAGAGGTAAATGAATGCTTGGGACTTGATTTTTATTGCACATTTGAACAGAAAGAAGTTAATATATATGTTGGATAAGTAAAATGGAAATTATTTCCCTTAAATTATAGTACAAGGGAATGGTAATGTTTGGTCTAAATGTCTTAAAACATCAGTTGTTGAGATATAAAAGGAAAACCTCGAGCAAAAGGTCATTCAAACCAAGAACATAGGTGGAAGACAAGAACAAACATAAAGAAAAGATGTAAAGGGTAGGTTACCTCATGTTTACATGGAAACTTATCAAGTAAATAACCATGAAGAAGGGGAAATAATAAATCAAGATCAGTCTAAGAGAGTACAAGGTAAAAAATGGGTTGTGAAGAACATGGAAAGGGCACAAAAAGATAGTATTGAAGGTACATTTCAAGAGAGGATAAAGAAAGATGCAAGGTGAAAAATCAAGAAGCAAAAAAAAGACATGGTGGGATCAAATCAAGATAAATAAATGAAGATGAAGTTTGGTATCCAAATGAGGAAACAATATAAAAGGTGTGAAGAGAACACAAGCATGTACAAAGGTAAATAAGTCATTTATGACAAGTATGAAGATGATTTATTTTAATTAATGAATCTGATCATGGAAAGAGACTATAAATCATGAAAAAGAATGAAAATGAGAACAAGTGGTTAACAAGGTGAGATTTCAAATGCACAAAGAGATGAAGCATTGATGAATAATGAAGAGATCATGAGTGCATGTGTTGGTATAGGACATAATTTTGAAGAAGGAGAAGAGTAACAGGATCCAAAATTTGATGAAGATGATGGAGAGATAAATTCTCTCATGTTGAAAGAGTAAATGTAGATACTAGAGAATATTTTTAGTCCATCAAAAGGGTTACATACAAGTGAAGGGAAATAAGAGAATCTCATGGATGAGCTCAAAAAAGAATAAAATGAATAAATTTTTAATGGCATAAGATCTCACATCCATGAAGGTACTAAGATAAATTTTGATCAAGGAATGACAAACATGAATTATATGGATAGTGCAAGTATAGAGAAGCAAGAAGGAGATGAGCCACAAGATTTTATGATCAAATAAGACAAGGGTTAGAAAGTGAATTCAAGACAAGGTGGGAATATGACTAGTTTACATGATGACATTATAGCTGAGTTATTTGTTGATTTACATGATTATGGCAAGACAAGAATATGCCAAACCATATTGCATGATGAGGAAGGTGAAATGGTTAAAAACTTATCTTTGCAATATGAGCAAGGTTATGTGAAGACACGTCAAGAGATGGAAAAGTGTAATGAAGAGGCAACAAAAGAGAGTCTTATTTATCAAATGACAAAGATTGAGATGCCTATGAAACCATTAGAGTAAAAGGAATAAGGAACCAACATGTCAAATAGAAAAAACCACGAAAGAAGAAATAACCATGTGATATCAATGAAGAAAGAAGCCATGGAGAAAGAGTAAGAATGAAAAGAGATAACCATTTATTAGTAGTAGAATATGATTAAGGACAAACTATTTTGGAAAAGGTAGAATATGTATAGTTTCAATAGTTGGTATATCTCATAGAGGTATAGGATGAGTTATCAAGGAAGATAGACAAAGCAAAGAAGTAGAAATACAAGATCCTAATGAAGAGAAAGGAGAAATAAAAGAGGAGAAATAGTAAGGTGAGAATTTAATATCCTTAAAGAATGAATTGGAAGGAAATAAAGAATTTGTTGGAGTATGATACAGGAGCATCTAGCAAGCAAATATCATTTTTAGTTGTTAAGGACTTGTGTTAGTTAGGGGTCATAGGTGATCCATTTTAGGATGTAGGTGTGTATGTATGATACTCTATGGTCCATATGTTGTCTTTAGAAACATCTTTATTCATAAAGTGTAAGTTATAGGTGTGCTTGGAATTTTCCCACCAAAAGTGTAAATTTGAAAATTCAAATATTAGACTAAGCCTAGAAGGACCATAATCATGATAGGAAGTGAATAGGAGAGATAATGTTGGTATAAGGGTCTAAAAGGTCATGAAAAGAGTATTTATAGAAATTTTGATGTCTAAGTCCTAAAGCCTTAAAAATTAAGAGTTGTGTTAAAAAGAGTAACAACTATTCTCACATTGAGTTGGCATGTAAGAGTCTTACTTTGTAACTACTCAAACTAACACAGATGTTGGATGAGATGGGAATTTGTAAGATATTTTTGGTGTGTGAGAGAGTAGGAGAGAGAGGAGAGAGATCTAATAAGAAGAGAAGAAATAAAAGAAAGAGATAATGTAACTCTTCAAGAAAGTTGATAGAATCCATTCATGGACTGTAGATGTAATGTTTTATGCTACATATGAATAAATAAGAGAATTAATGTGTGTGTTAACTTTAAATTTTAATGGTATTGTATTTTTATTAATTTTATGTTACATTTAAAATCCCTTGAGGATATGTACATGCCATTGTTATTGTTATTTATAGGTTTGAAAAAGACTGCAAGGTTATAGTCAAGATAAGGAGGATTTGGGTGGTTTATACAGGTTGTTAAGACAAAGATTACCATTGTGCATTATTTATTGAATGTATTAGAATCATATAAACCTTATATTTATTGAGTAAATATTTCTATAATGAATAAAACTCAAGTAGACGACATCTATATTCATGAACCCTATACATGTCTATAGCAGTCAAGTATAAAGGTGAGTTGATATGTTTATTGGTGTATAGATGATGGTTTTTATTTGAGATGGTATATAGGATATAATTATTGATAGGAAGGTATATTATTTGTTTATAATTCAAGTTAGAGAACAAATCTCCAATGCATAGTCCATGTGTGATAAAGAACGCTATGTATATAGTATAACCTCTATTTGCTCAATTAGTAGGTAATGAAAGAATGTATTCCTTAAGAAGGTGAGTGGTTGTTGAAGTTTTTGGATTATTCATATATTAGTTTATTGAATTCACATCTAATGGAAAATTAATCTAAAGATAAAACCTTGCTTGCTCACAGACCCATGTTTTTGCATAGTTAATACCCTGTTAGCATAATCATATGCCAAGGAATGAGAATATGAGTATAAGAAAGAGGATGGTCAGTAAGTTGTTAAGTTTGAGTATTATTGGAAGGAGAAAAAGGGTTTGATAATAACCATTTTTGAGTTAGGAACTTCTTTGAGTATAGAAAATGTATTAAAACCTTTACATAGTCAACTAAATATGGTAAAATTTTGAGTTTTGCCCAATATGAGACTTAACAAGATTGATAAATGATTATCATCTATTTGGTAAGGTGGAATTTGTTATTAAAACCCTTGAAAAGGTATAAATATAGTTTGAAGTGACCTATAATTAAAGATATTTAAATTTAGTCTCTCTCAACCTCTATAGTCAAGGAGCTAGGGTTTGGAAACAAAAACCCCTATAAGTGGAGTTATAACTGTAGGAAAAAGTCAAAACTTTGTAATCCTATGTGTTTTACTAAGAATCAAATTAATAAAAAGGTTTTAGCCTGGTACCATATGATATAGTATGGATTTGGTGACTAGGCAAGTGTATAAAGGGGTAAAAGGCCTAATTGACAAGGAGACTACAAAGGAAGTGGTATTTATACCAAGAGTTAGACCTTGAAAATTTGTGGGAGCCTATAAGGAGATAGAGGGTGCCAAAATTGAGGAGGCACTATAAAATATACAAACTAAGAAGATTTGTTTTAAAAAGGCTACAAGGGAGCTATGTCACTATGAGGTTGAGGTGTGAAAGTGAGAGTTGGAGTGTGAGAGAGGGATTCAAATGGGTGAAGGTAAGTGTAACATTATCAAAATATATCATCCATCATATCCAATTATGTTCATAAGATCAATCACAAGATTTATTGTTTTAAGCTTTGAAGAGATTAACTAGTGGAAAACAGTGAGTAAGGAAAGTAAAAGGAGTTGGACAAGTGAATAGAACTAGGTGAGTGAATGAGTGAGATATTGATTGATGGTCTATTGATAGGGACAAGTGACTCCAACATGTTTAGTATACAAGAAGAAGATAGAGAATGCTAACAAGCATAATGAGAGATGATATAAGACTATAGATTAAAGATTAAAGCTTAAGGATTATGCAAAGCATTTTATTGAGATCATTACCAAGATCAAAGCTAAGAATGGTATGTTTGAAGCTTTTCCCATGTATCCAATTCATCATTTATCACTAGTTCTAAGAGTTCCTAATCCTAAGGGTCAATTCTCACTTATCAGTGATGCATCTGAGGATAGACCTAGAGGATTTATTATGTAGGATGTCTTAGTTATAACCTATGAGTCTAGGAAATTGAAACCATATGAGGTGAATTATACCCCTCATAATTTGGAACTTGCAATAATTATGTAAGCCTTTTAAGTTTGGAGGCATTATCTATTGGGAAAACTAGTTGATCTCAAGATTGATAACTTGGGACTCAAGTACATCTTCACCCAACCAAACTTAAATATTGATTAGAGATGATGGCTAGATTTATTATCTAATTATGATTTTGATATTAATTATATCAAAGGTAAGGAGAATAGATTAACTAATGATATAAGTTGTAAAAGGTACATAATAGGCATGGCTACTATCAGGAGTAATTTTCAAGACCATGTAATAAAATTATCATTAGGATATAAATTATATGATTAGGTTAAGAAAATATTATCTGAGAATGCTTATAATCCTCGATATAAAGGATTCAAGATAGAGTGATGGTATTTTGCGTTACAAGGTAGGATGTATGTGCCTAATAAAGAGAATCTGAGGATCATGATACTAAATGAAATCCACAATTCCCCATATTTAGGACATCCAAGAGTAACCAAGATCATGGTTGAGATAAGATCACTCTATTTTTAAAAAAGAATAAAAAAAGATGTAGCATATTTTGTGTCTCTTTTTTTGGAATGTTAGTCTGTGAAAGTTGAACATGTGTATCTAGATGGATTGTTATATCCACATGATATACTAAAATGGAAGTGGTAGGTGATTAACATGTACTTAGTCAAGGGGTTACTATTATCATGAAACTGACATGATATGATCTTGGTTATAGTTGACAAACTAACCAAGGTAACCCAATTTATAACATGCAACTTGACATATGATACACTATGCTTGAAAAGAGATGCATGAAAGAGGTGTATCGATTGTATGGTTTTTCATAAAAGATCATTTTGGATCGATATTCAAGGATGAATTATAAATTTTGATTAAATATAAATTTAATTTTGGGTATGAAGTTTAATGATAGCACTACTTATCACCCAAAAATTGATGGACGGATAGAGTGAGTTAAATAGATTTTAAAATATCTCTTTTACATGTATTGCATAGATCATTAATACAAGTGGGAATAATACCTTCCATTGGTTTATTTTTATTTAAAAAACCCATAATAATTAGTGATAAAGATGGCTTTATTTTAGGTAGTATACAAAAGGTGTAGAACACCAATCAGTTGAGATAGGTTATAAGATAGGGTAGTCTTTGGACCTGAGATGATTTTATAAATAGAAGAAAAAAATAGGACAATTAGGTAGAGGTTCAAAGGCCAATGATAGATACATAAGTTATGTTGATCTCAAGAGAATAGCAAGGCAATTTTTTATTGGTGATAAAGTGTTTCTATGGGTTAAGCCTCAGAAAAATGATTAAAATCAAAAAAATAGTGAAACCTTCACCGAGATATGTGGGACCCTTCAAAGTTTTGTAAGTGGTAAATATTATAGCATATATTCTTGCATTACCACCAAATTTATATCTTTTGCATAATGTTTTCCATGTGTCTTATGTTAAAAAGTATGTTATTGATCCTTCACATGTGTTGGATTGGAATGCTTTACAGGGTATGTATCCTATGATGGTCATGGTAGAGCCAGTGGGACCAATATTTTGAAGATAGTGCCACTTGGGAGGACTATGGAGAATTTTATAGGTTGTTTCCACATTTATTTGCTTGATTTGTTGATGCATATTATATTATTTTCTACTAAATAATATTTTTAATTGAAAACTTATGTTTGAATAAATCTCATCAGAATGATGACTAGCTTTAGGGGGAAGAATGTCACATCCTAATTTCTCTATAAGTTGAATAACCTATTTGAACCATGAATTATTATGGTTGTTAGTTGATTAACTATTATTTATTTAAGCTTTTGTCATATGTTAATTATGGGATAGTTATATGTTACTTAATTTACATGATTGATTTATTATGATATAGCTGTAATTTTATATTCTATACATTATGATCATGTTTATTAGTTATAAAATAGTATTTTATGGATATAATTATGTTTCAGGCTAACTACCTTCATTGTTGTGAGGTAGATGCAGGACAGATCCATCCCTCATAGTATGATAGAGGGAGAACATCCTTAGAGAGGATGGTGTAGATGGAGATGTTATGGGATGATAGAAAGAAAAATTAGAAACCCACACACACACACCATAGTCAAATATCATGTTTTATGATTATTGTTGTGAGTTAGATAGTCGTGGTATGTTTTGATTTGTTGTTATGTATGTCTATTATGATCTTTTGTTATTATATGATCATGTTTTTTTATTTCATAATTTCACTAATCTTGTTGTGTATTAAATAAATAGTTATGGATGTTATATCTTAGTTGATTGGATGAATATGTACCTATCTTGTTTTGATTTACCATTATATTGTACATAGCTAAATGATTGTATTAATAGTGCTTGTTTAGATTCTTTGTTGTAGTTATAGATGTATTTTATTACTTAGTGAGTTGATTTATTAAGTGACCATTTATGTTTATAAGGTTACTATTATAAATTTTAATAATTACATAAACTTCTAAAAGACATTAAAGAGTTATAATTTCTTTGTTAAGTATTAACTAATGACTTTGGCATGGTAAAAATGAAGTTAATATTTTTGACTTAGGTATAGTGATTGGGAAATAAAAAAATACTATGTAAAGTGTTATAGATAATTTCTTTATTTAACAATTATACAGACATAATTATGTTTGTCAAATCATTTGCTAAAGTCTATGGTTATTTGTTTAACTCAGGGAGTTAACTTCTAGTTTGAAGTTTGAATGCATTGTGTTTGATTCTTGGATGGCTTTCTAACATTTTAAAAGGTATTTTAAAGTTAAATATATATTACCTTGTCATATGATGATTATGATATCAAGACTTGTCGATTGTCGACATTGCATGGAATTATAATATTTGTGGACTTGTCATTTAGTCAATTTGCATGGGCTATGGGAAGTTGATGTTAGTTTTGATAAAGTCAAAAAGCATGCATTAAATGATTATTAAAACTAATAACTCAAAATTTCAAGATGATTAGGGTCTATAATATGTTCATTAACTTGGGTTAATAATCATTCTTAGCAAAAACATTATGGGAATTGGAAATATTCTGCATGAAAAATTATGGCAAACTATAGCTTAGTTGAGTTCTATTGATTTATTCTCACCATGCATTATTCTAGTCATTTTGTCTATCAAGTTAAAGGGAGAAATTGGTGTCAAGTAAAGGCATGGAGAATAATAAATGAGAGGGGAATAAGGCCTATGAATGCATGACTTATGTGGGCATACTAGATAGAATAAGAATAGTGGGTATTTGAACTAAGGAGTGAAAAGAATTTTAGCTTCCTTGGCATTATAATCATCTTTTTAGGTCGATGATGTAATTTAAAATTCTTTTGTGATAGTTGATTTATTTTTGGAAAAGAAATGATATAGAGTTTTTTTGGTTTCAATTGTTTTAAAATTATAAAAATTAAGGGTTGAATGTAGGGCCCTATGTATGGCTTGGCTATCCACAAAACCCTATATCCTACCTAGATAACCCAAAGTGGAATGGGTAAAGTTGTAGTTTTTTTCCATGATTATATATCTCTATAGAAAATTTGTATTCATTTCCTTTTAGTTTTGTAAACTCTACAAAACTATAGTATGGTTATTTCATTAAAGGGTAATTATGACTAGACTAGGTAGGGTTTTGGGACTAAGTTTCATTGTCAAACCACTTAAGGGGTATAAACATTAAGGTACAAGTGTAGATTGAATTTTGTTTTGTGTATGAGGGATTCGAATATGGATAACCCTAACTAAGATTCTGGGTATAAACGTTATGCATTCTTTTGTAACAAATTTAATTGTAAAGACACACACACACATATATACTAAAATTTATGATAGATAATTCATATATATATATATATATATCCTAAAATTTGGGGCTTTTCAAATGGATTTTGTTTGTGTTGGGTTATAACCAACTTATGGTATATGTATAAATAAATTTGAAGGTTGTGGTTTTCAAATGAATTTTATTGTATTGGTTTTATATGGATTTATGAATTAAGTGTATGGGATATACACTTGTCTCTATATTAAATCTTGTAGCATACATAATTTACTATATATGGAATTTGGGGTTAATTCAAGTAAATGCATTCACATATAAGACCTTGAACTGGGTAACAATGCTTATGGTAGATATATAGTTAGATAGAAATTCATTAGTTATCTGTGTGCTTAATTTTATGCATAGATTTATACATAAAAAGTAAATTTTGATTTGGTAGAGTTAAGTGATTATCATTTGAAGCTATTATACATGGACTATGTAAATGTTAAGGTTGAGTTTATTTGATTATGTCTTTATAGTACATACATATAGTTTGGTTTTTAATTTATGAGTGAAACCCTCACACTGATTATAAAAGGTTTGGGTAATCTATTTAAATAGTATATTGGTTGAGGCATATTTAGGTGGTCAAGGACTTAGTTTTATCATAGAATTCTCAAGGTTTGGATATAGTTGACTGAGTATAAAATCTTTGATCATTTTATATGCAAGTAATTAGATTAGTACTGTGATTTGAATGATCTTTTTATTTTGAAATAATGGAAATTGGCATATCATTATTTGGTTGTGTTTGAATTGTTAATCACATAAATTATGTGCATTTTAGTCAAATAAGTAAATTAAGAATTAACTGGTATATTTAAGGTATTGGGATAATTTTATTGTAGCCTAAATGTATACTGAGAGTATATGAGATACTCTAAGATCATAGACACTGGATTTATACTTAGAGTATAATGTATACATGATAATATTTGTGACTGGTAAAGAAATTTATGTGTGAGTTTAAAAATAGTTAGTATATATATATATATATATATATATATATATATATATATATATATATATATATATAGTTAACAGTGTTATAAATCTAAAAAAGATTATACCATATTATACCACATATATATATGTGGTATAATATGGTATAATCTTTTTCAGATTTATAACACTGTTAACTATATATATATATATATATATATATATATATATATATATAACAGTGTTATAAATCTGAAAAAGATTATACCATATTATACCACATATATATATGTGGTATAATACGGTATAATCTTTTTCAGATTTATAACACTGTTAACTATATATATATATATATATATATATATATATAGAGAGAGAGAGAGAGAGAGAGAGAGATGTACACATCTATGATATGCTTATAAACATTATTATTATAATAGGGTAAAATGTGTACTTTGTTATATATTTAGTGCTTAGATGAATCAATAAAATAAGGTATTTAATTATCTAAATAGAAATTTTATTAAGTTTTTTTATGATTGGATTTTATTATATATGTGGAATATAAATAAATAAATAAACTGTGATTAATGTTTGTTTCATGGATGAAATAACATTTCAAATTACTTTGTGATCTTAGGTAACTTGTAGTCTAGATATAATCTTTTCTCGGATGCATGCTTATATTAAGGACTGTTTATGATTTTGTTTATTATTATGTAATAAACTATATGATACTATATTCATTGCATTATATTTGATGGATTAAATGTATGTATTTGATATTTTTGTACTTAGCATATTTATATATACTAATAGGGAGTATTTTGATTGAATCTATTGGTTTTGTATTATTATATATTTTAATAAAATATTACATTTATGATACTAAATAAGTAGTGGATGGATTCCACTAGCTTAATTAGTGCCATCAATGCAATATAAGGTATAATATGATTGAGTTGTGTGTATGAAATTTGACTGATCATAGAGATCATTAACTATTTAAAAACTTTAGCCAAAGTAATGTTTATAGTTAAACATTGTCATTTTATGTGTTGATATAATTTGTATGTTTGTGTAATATCATGTTAGAATAGATTTATTTATGATATACATCATTTATTAGATATCTTACAGCACACAAATTATAGTTGTCACTCTATATTCTTACACTGTCATTATCTTCCCATCCATGGAGGTTAATTTCTTCATTGGAAGAAAGTGTGGAGGATCTATGGTTCGTACTTGGTGTGAAAAAGCACTCGGATGATGTTCTCTCTCCCCATAGAAGTATAACACTAGAGACTATACCTGAGATTATAGATTGATACTTGAGTCATGAAAACTTATGCTCCATGGAGATTTTTATCATATATTATTATTTGAGATATTATTTATTGCTAAAACTATAATATTTATTCATTGTACTTCTACAATAATGGTTGTAATGTTGTATCGATCATGGCTGAAATTGTATTATTACTGTAATGAATTAAATGCAATATTTATTATTTATTCAACATTGTTCATGATTTGATATATCTTTTCATGGTGATCATTAGCTAAATATATTAACTAAAAATCCTAAGGGGTAACTAATTTAATACATTTAGTTAAAGATCACCTAGTGAGATTTCTCATGGTGAAATCTATTAGATGAATATGTGTTATTATTATTTTTTAAATTACTCTATTCTGGTAAAACCTAGTGGGTTGTTACAGTTTGTGAATTAGATCATAACCCTAATACTTGTATAATTATTCAAAAATTTAGGAAATTTATTCATGGAAAGGATAATATTATCATTCACTTGGCTAATAATATAAACATGTGTAGTTTTAATAAGTCTTCAGATGACATCAAGATTGTTAATGATTGTATTATACAAATAAGGCAAAAAAATTACAATTCTCCAAAAGACAATTATAATATAGCTAATAATAATAAATATTCAAAACCAACTGCACAAGACAAAATTAAAATTATGCATAATATTACTGATTCAAATAATGTTGTAAATTCTTAATAGAATAATCATTTGTCTAATATATTTAATAATACTCAGTATCATCCTCATAGGCCCAAAAATTATACTCACATTTATCATCTTGATATTGACACTTATAATAGTATTGATAATTTAGCTACAATCAAAACTAATTTTTCTTTATTACAAACTATTGGTTTACCTAGATAGCTT
This sequence comes from Torreya grandis, assembly GCA_037957365.1. Classification (NCBI taxonomy): domain Eukaryota; kingdom Viridiplantae; phylum Streptophyta; class Pinopsida; order Cupressales; family Taxaceae; genus Torreya; species Torreya grandis. The sequence continues at coordinate 934,912 of JARHVA010000216.1, read as the reverse complement.
GATAAAATTAACCAAACCATTAAAATCCCAAATCCCAAAAATACATTAAGATTTCAAGGAGAATTTAGTAATAATGAATAATCTCTTTTTTTCCTCAAATTCATCATCCTCATGTTGATTACATATTTCCCTTTTATGTTTTAGTTAAAATTTCTAACAAAATTATTCACAATTGTATACTTGATATAGGATCTTTAAAGAATATAATACCTAAATTCATTGTTGATCAATTAGGCATATCTTACAAAATTGATAATAGAAAACCCATAGATTTTGATTCACATCAAACCAAAATGTGATACATTTCACAATATTTTTATCAAAATCATTCAAGATAAAAAAATAAAATGTATGACTATTGTTCAAGTCTTAGATATTCCTAGTAATTATACTATGCTTTTATGTAGAGATTGGTCTAAGGTAACTAGTGATTTCATAGGAAAATATAAAACTTGATTTCCTATTGGAAATGAGATAACTTTCATACAAATATAGGAATGGTATAGTAATCCCATAGATTCTATATCAAAAACTATTGCTTATGTAGAAACAAGAATTGGTACTTATGAATTATTGATTTAGATGAATTTGAGTAATAAAAAGTAAGAACATTTTCTAAAGATATAAGATAGTTTTTTTTTTTTTTTTTTTTTTTTTATGGATCATGTTCACAACAAGGTAGTGGTGTTGGAATCTATTTGATTTATCCTATAGGTAAGACATTTCATTATGTTTATAAATTGTCATTTGATAATACTAACAATAAAATAAAATTTGAAACCTTATGGTTAAGTCTTGAAAAAGTTATTAAACTAAATATTAATCATTTTGAAGTCTTTAGAGATTATAAATTGATAGTTAGACAAGTTAGAAAAAATTATAATACAAATGAGACCGGTCTCCATAGATACACTCAAAAAAATTGATCACTTCTTGAGAATTTTGAATCTTTCAATATCACTCATATTCTTAGAGAATTTAATTCTCAAGCTAATAGGCTTATTGTTTTTAATTCAAATCCCACTTTAAGTGAGAGTGAACTGATTGTTGACTTGAATTTTTATTAAAAAGTTAAACCTAAGGGACTTGATTATAATAAAATTAGTATGTTTTTGGTTATGATAAACATATTGATTATTTCTTACAATACAATTATTTTGATCATGATGACTATGTGTTAAATTGTGTTGATTATTTATAGCTATGTACTAATAAATTTCATGTTGGTTTAGTTAGTCTAGATTCAATGTTCACTCCGATTGACCATCCTAATATTTAACTTATTCAAGAGTCTTTTAGGAGAATAATAGTTAAGACTATCGCTATCAACATTAGCACTGAGGAAGATACTAAATTCATTTATTTAATAATTAAATGTACTCATGAGGAAAAGTTCAATTTGTTACATTATTTAAGGAATTCATTAATGTTTTTGTTTGGTCTTCAAATTATTTATAAGTTTATAATACCAATATAATTAATCATGATATACCTATCAAATATGGTATACGACTTATTAGGAAAAATATTAGGAGAATAAGATCCTTGTTGGAAGACATCATCAACAATGCTCTTGATAAAATGTTAAATGTTGGTGTCATCTTTCATGTAAAATATTCTGATTAGGTGGCTAATTTAGTTCATGTCAATAAAAATAATGGTGATATTAGATTATGTGTAAAATTTATTGATCTAAATAAGGTTAAAGATAAAGATAATTTTTCTCTTCCTAGTATTGATTAGATTTTTTAGCAAGTTACAAGTTGTAAAATGATATCTTTAGTTGATAGATTTTCTAGTTATAATATTTTTTTATAAATCCAAAAGATAGACATAAAACTACATTTACTACACATAGGAAAGCTTTGCTTTTAACAAAATGTCATTTAGTCTAATGAATGTAGGTGCCACTTTTCAAAGGTCTATGGATGTTTTTTTTGATGATTTAATCAACATTGTTATTCAAGTCTACTTAGATGATATCACCATGAATTATAAAAGGAGAAAGAAGTATATTGATCATCTTCATAAAATCTTCACAAGATGCAGAAATATAGAATTTATCTAAATCCTAAGAAGTCTATTTTTAGAGTGACTAAAGGTAAAATTTTATGTCATATTATCTCTAAAAATGATATTTCAATTGATCTAGAGTGTATTAAAGTTATTAAAGATTTTCCACCCTCAAAAGACCAATCTATTCTTAGATCTTTTTTTTGGTAAAATCAATTTTGTATGAAAAATTGTTTCTCTTTTTTCTAATGAGTCTAATATTTTACATATCCTTTTAAAGAAAAATAAATATTATGTCTAGGATGCATATTCTAATTCAAGTTTTAATAATATTAAATATTTAATTATAAGTGCACCTGTACTTAATAAACTTGATTTAAATAAAATGTTTCTTCATGTTAATGATATTGAAAAGGATGTAGGTTTTGTCATTACTCAAACTGATAAAAATCATGAAGAGAGAAATATTGTTTATATGAGATTAGTTTTAAAAGATGCTGAGATAATATATCCTTTAATTGATAAATTTGGGTTATCTTTGATTTCTTCTTTAGTTAAGTTTCAATATTTGTTGATGGGAAACAAGGTTATTTTTACATCAAATATTCATGTTCTCTCTTATCTTTTAAGATAACCTACTATTCATGAAAGATTAGCTAAATATATTTTAAAAATATAAGAGTTTGATCTTGAATTTGAAACATCTAAGATTATCAAAATAAATGACTTGGAAAATAGCTAACTAAAAATATGACCTCAAGTATATATGTTTAGTTCTTTTAGTTAATGATTCATTACATGCTAAGTTTCATTTCAAAACTATAAATATTGCTTATTTTTTAAATAATGTAAGTTTGAGCATGAAATGAATGAATGAGATTGTTTACTTTCATAGAATGATTGATATCAAGATTTAGTTTACTTTTTTTTATTGAAGATCAATTACTAATATATGCATCAAAGATTCCAAAAAATTACAAAGTTTCTAGTATAGACAAAAGCAATTATGGGGCATCCCTCATCAATAAACATAATAATAGATAGTTTAATATAAAAATGGATCCAAATAGGGAATTAAAAAAACCAATAGTATCAGTAGAAACATAGATTCAAATAGTAGCTATCAGATATAGGCCATCCTAAATGTGGTGGGTTCAATCATATGGGTCTTTTTCCCTAATAGAAGTATCACCTTCACCTTCCTATCCATTGTCCAAGTTAGCTGATTTAGGTCCCTCTGAAGCACTTTTACCACCAAGAAGTCTCATTTGCATTTATCCTGAGGCTAATTTAGTAGGATAGTGGTCAACTTTGTCCAAAAATCCTTTCATATTGCTCTACATCATATAATTTAGGATATACTCAACATCTTCCAAGCCTCCACTTTTGATCAACCTCCCCAACTTGTGAAAAAAATGTTGACTTTCTCATCTATATTCTTCCATACTTCCTCCTGCATACCCTGGTTATATGTCTCTAGATCAAGTTCCTAAGATATAGGCCCTATCACTGCATTCTCATAACCTACTTCAGGGAATAAGTTCAAGTCAAATGGAGTAAAATTTTATTTGGATTCTTTGATAATACACCTACCATGCTCCTCATTATGCATATCATGTATTACAATTTCATTTGCAGCCAACTAAACATTGAGACCATTCTAATAAAATTAAAATGGGGTAATCCATTCCTGCATTAGATTATCGACCTGGTCAAAATATGCATCTTTAATATAATCCCATTCAAACTCTAAAATATTAACCTATGTTGACCTCTGGTAACACATAACCCAGTCAAGATGGGGGCTCAATATAGGGTATCCCCTAGAATAAAGTAAAAAGTCTAAGGTAACCTTGAGGAGACCTATCATGAGGAACTACTTAAGTTGGTCATAAGGCACTTTTAACTAGAGGAATATCTGTAAAGACAAAAATTGAAGAATGAATTCAATTGTGAAGTTAGTAAGCACTCTATCCTTCCCTTGGAAAACCTCCAGGTTCCTTTGTTTCCATAAAAACCATAAAATTTTAGTAGAGAATATAATCCAAAAATTATGAAAAAAGGGGTGGACTTTAATCTTAGGACATGCATTACTAAATTTAATGTTTATCTAGCCAATCTCACAACCAAAAACCACATTCCAAGGTTTAAGACAATAATGCCATAACTTAGTAGCATAAGGATAGGAAAAAAACATGTTCAACCATTTTATTTGCACTAAAAAGAGAGTAGAAAGGATTAGAAAGACCAAAAATGTTTAAAACAACACCAACAACTAGTTTATTATAAATTAGTAACTAGTAAAAACATTATTTCTTGGGTTTAAGACAAGAGGCCCAAATCACATCAAACCTAAAAGACCAGACATGCATAGGATCAAACATAGACCAGATATAATTGAATGTGAGGTAAGGGACATTAGAAGAGATTTTCTTGTAAAGTATTTGAGAAGTATACTCAAGTAGAGGAGGGACTTTTTTCCACTTCACATTGTCCCATAACTCACCCTCTTCTTTCATGAACACCACATTATTTTTCCCCTTAAGGGCTACTTCGAGAAAGATGAAAATTCTTTGTCAAGAGTTAGAGAACTAAAATCTATCTTTAAGCTCTAACAAAGAGGCCCATCCCACATTTAAATAGAGATCCTTAAAGATCCTCAACCCCTTAGTGTACCAATCAAAGGTAGAGCATCCCCTAGTGAAGGCCAATAGAGTCTTACTGATATTCAAATTCCACCATAATGATCTATACCCCTAACATAATTTCCCAAAGTAGTTGAAGACCTATTTAGCAATAATGAAGGGCTCGGTAGTGACCTAGGATAACCATATAAATTTAAATATGGCTGAGTCAACAACTTTGATCATGAAAGTCCCTATGAGAAGATCAGTAATGTTTAACCCTTTCCAGTTTGGTTTTCTTTTAGAAAAGCCTCTCAAAATATTATTCCTAACTAGGACTTTCTAGGGCTCATTTCTAATGGAGGATCTAATTATCCACTTAACCACTAGATTAATTCCCTACAAATGAAGATCCTTTAGCCCTAGTCCACCAAAAAATTTAGATTTCAATAAAAATTGCCACGAGAGCACATGCCTTTTCTTGCCCTGTTTCTCATCTGATCATAAGAAATATCTTATGATTCTATGGAGCATGTTGATTTTAGTTTTTCCAAATATCCAACAAGAGGTATAGTATATATTGTATGATGATAGAAATTTCTAGTATACTTGAATCCTTCCTCTTAAAGATAGCAGATGCCTATTCTATTTTATAATTTTCTTATTTATTTTATCAAAAATCCATTCCCACATATTTTTGAAGGAGGGTGTTAGGGCAAAAGGAATACCTAGGTATCTAACCATCTCATCCAACCCTTTCCAAGTCCAACCAAAATTTTCCAACCAATCATGAGGCTACTCATACCAACCCAGCATGTGAGATTTGTGCATGGCCACTTTAGATCTAGAGGTAGAGATGTAGATATCTATCCTCTTTGTAACCTAAGCCAAGTTATTTTTCTTCAAGGTGACAAAGACTGATGTATAATTATCAAACAATACATCAATTAGGTAATCATTATTAGGGAGTGATATACCTTTAACTAAAGTCCCAATGTCAGAAAATCTAAGAAGATAATGCAGTGCATCCACTACTAGAATAAAGAGTGATGGGGTAAGAGGATGGACTTATCTAATGAAACATTGAAGCTCAAGAGATTCTTTTAGTTCCCCATTGAATTCAATTATGACTGAAGCATCCTTGAAGAGTACATTAACCATTATACAAAATCTATCTTGAAAATCAAAGGCACACAACATTTTCTTAATGAAGGGCCATTCAATTCTATCATCTATTTTTTCAAAGTCAAGCAAGATCATTTCTGCATTTTAGTCAGTCTCTTTCCTAGTACATTCCTTCCTAGCTGGTGATTAAATTATATAGGATGTACCTCCCTTCAATAAATCTAGTTTGAGTCTCTGATATAATAGAGGTCAAAAGTGAATATATCCTCCTCATAATGATATTTGCTAGAATCTTATATGAGATGTTGAGGAGGGTCATTGGTCTCTAATTTATGAATGAAGGTAGCTTACCATCCTTAGTAATAATCTCAATAACCCCTCTATTAATATCCATGCCAAGTTTGTCAATAACAATAGCCTCATTAAAGACCTCAAATTAGTCCTTGGCAATCCATTCCTTATTAACTTTATAGAATTTAGTAAGGAAACCATCTACCCCATGCACTTAATCTTCTTTTAATGAGTCAATAGTGTTTCTAACCTCATCAAGTAAGATAGTGGCCTCCAAAAAAGAGGCCTAAGTTTGTGTCACCTTCTTAAGATGCAGGCTTCACATATGGCCCTATTTTAGTCAATATAGACATTGGACCCATTATAATGGAAAAGGTTAGCATAGAAGTCAAAAAGGATCCTTTTATGTTGGCAACATCCTACAAATTCTACCCATTAACTTTGATTCCTTTAATCTTGATTCTTATGTGTTTGGCTTTCAAAAAACTAAAGAAGAATTTAGAGCCTCTATCTCTAAGCTTCAACTAGGTTAATCTAGAATGGATTTGTGCCCCTCTAGTAATATACTACTGATACTATTGAACTTGGTGCTTCAAGAGGTTGAAATCTTCAATAAGAGTCCCATTGGTAGGGTATATCTATATCTATTTTTTAACTTGAATGAATTTCTCTTGAACATCTCTTATAGCCTTTCTACACTTTTTTGCTTTGATCTACCCATAGGTCTTTGTAAAAAATTTGGAAATTCCATATTGGATTTTTGATGATCAACTTTGGAGCTAGATTTGTAAACAATGTTTCTAATATTCCAAGAAGATTATAGGCCCTCTAAATATTCCTTGTCATGTAGATGTGACATATTGAATTTATATAATCCTTTAAACTTTAGAATGTCTTTCTTCTCCTCACTAACCCATGAAAATGTCATTTCATTAGTGTGGTGGTCAGACATAGGATATGGTAGCACTATCACCACATTACCATCCTTGATTAGATCCATAGCAAGTGCTCCATATTCAAATAAATATGTCAAATCTCGAGCATTGCCTTCTATTGCTACTCTAATTATTACACCAGGTGTACCAAATTCCTCTACTTAGGTTTTTACCCCTTATCTCCAATTCTATATATTATTTTGAACTTAGACAAAAAAATAGCTAATTTCATTTCCATGCCAAGTGGTCACTCCCTAATTTATCCTCTTTATCTTCCACCATGTTTAAATACCCTCCAAATACCCAAGGACTATTTTAAGATTTATGGCAAACCAATTCCACAAGGCAGCTTAGTCCCTATATTCATTGGGAGTGTAGATTTTACACAGGCTAAAGGTTTGATTTTGGCTTGATATCATTACCTAGACAAATATGTTTTAGGGAGAGACACCAAGTTTAATAATGCAATATTTCAATCTAGGGTTCACCAAAATAGAATCCCCCCTTTCCCTCTTTGATGATTGGTGGAAAACTGAGGAGCATTAGGCTAAATAAAGTTTAAGACTAAGGATAGTTGGGTTTTAATAGCCTTCACTTCTTACAAGAAAAGGAAATCCAAATTATCTCTTGAGAGTCTGAAGTATCTTACTATTTTTATGTCTAAGGATTCCATCCCTCTCACATTCCAACTTATAATCTACATATATAACCATGGGGGGTAGTCAGAGGTCAATTAGATTGACCATGGGGACTACTCCCACTATTGTATAATCTAGTAAAGCAGTCCAAGACTTTATTTTCCTTTCCCTTTTTTCTAGAGGGAGGGTCCTAAAAATTATTAAGTGTCTCTTTGTCTAACTTTTTTTCCTCCTTGGTAACAACTTGCTCATATAGGGGAGGGCTCATGGTTATTTTAAACCTTTTACCTCCACCTTTAGATATCTAATTATCCACTCCTATAGGTTTTTTGTTAGTTAATTGATCTGCATCTAATAAATCCATCTCATAGGTAGGTATATCATATTTCTCTTTCTCTAGGGAGATAGCCATCAAGGTGGCTTCACTAGTCAAACTATTGGGCTTGCACATAGGCAATTCATTAGAAGACACATTGTGTCAAATAGGAGCCTCAATAAGGATAACCACATATTCCTTAGAGGGAGGGACTTCACGAGGTTTTCTAACTAAGAAATCTTCATCCAGGCTGTTACGGAGGTAGTTTATCAAGTCTGATGATGGATAATCAACATTAGGGTATGGTGGGGCATACACCTGAGAGTTAAGGGAGGGTCCTTCTATCCCACACTCACTTTGATTTTCTAGTCCATATTTTTAAATAGCCTCATCAGCAAAGGCACTATCTTTTAGAGGTACACTATTGAATAAAGGATTCTCAAATAGTTACATATCATCCAGAATAGTCTCATCTTTTGGGGTTTCCTTCTCTTTTTGTCTATTAGGCATATTACCTTTATTGGCCAACATAGGATAATTTTTCTTAAGATGGTGATATTTTTAAGAAAATAAATAAGCATTCAATCCCACCAAACCTTTGAGGTCACAAATATGAGTTTTTCCCTTAATTTTAAAATTGAGTGATTTTGGGAAAAATCCCAAGGGTTATAAAGATATTAAAACCCTAAAATTCATGTGGGCTAGAGATCCTCTAGTGTCCTCTATTTTCAATACTTCTTTGAGGGGTTTCAGCTCCTGAGGAAGGAAGTTACATAGTTGAATTGGAACTCTTTTAATATAACCCATCTGGAAGAAGTTTTAAAAACAAGGTCATTGCAGTCCATTTCTAGATTCCAAGGGATAGCTTTGAAAATTGATTGGCCAAAATTTCACAAGGGATTACTGATTGCCCTACATTGCATATTAGATTTTTTAAATAAAATCATGAAAACCCCTATTTTTATCATCCATAAAAAACTAATATACAAGCCCAATCTTTTATCCCAAATAGAATTTAGCCAATTATCAAAAAATTCCTAGAGGGGAGTGCATTCATGTTTAAGAAAATAAAGAAAATCTCTACATTTTTAATCTTGGTTTTCTCCTACTTTAAGTCAGATTTCATGGAAACATTTGGGATAATTGTCAAGTTTTTAAAAGGGATAGAGAGCTTACCAATTTGGTCTTCCATGTACTACTACTTTCCATGTTATTCCCTACACACCACAAAATTTCACTGAATAGTCTTTTTGGAGCTTCAGCCACTTCAACTTCCACCTGATTTGAGTTAGTGAAATTGCTCTTATTATTACCACTCTTATCACTCCACATAGTGTCATATAACTTAATAAAATGACCATGCTTCCCCTTCTCCACATTCTCAAACCCATCAAATTTTATGGTTTCCATATATAGCTTCAATTAATACATGCCACTTTACACTCACCAAAGGGTTTAGGAAGGGTGATGGGGGAAAGACGTGTGTGGCGACTGTACAACATAGTTTAGATAATAGAGACAAAAAAAGAAATACAAATGAATACATAACACAACACACACACAAATGTAAATTAAAATGTAAAATAAAAGATTAAAGACCACATCTAGCACTAAAAAAAATAGAAGCAATAAGAAGCAAGAAGGCAAAGGTGACCAAGGCAAGTCGTAAAGAGAAAGCTTGAAGCACCATTAATGGAGGATGACTCTTCATCTCCCCATTGTAGAGATCCAAGCTTCTCTTCTCCTACACCATTATCTCGATTTAGTTTACTATTTCAAAAACTAGGCATATCCTAATAATTTAGATAAGAAACAAAAAACATCACATAGACTTCAATCTTTGAAATTTGTTTTATTAAATAATTTTCTATGTTATAGAAATAAAGATGGTGTTATTTTGTATTGTTTTACACATGATCAAATTAGAAATTACTTAGAGGATGTCATGAAGGTAATTGTGGAGGTTATTATGAAACCAAAATTATTACATATAAGACTCTACACATAGGTAATTATTAGCCTACATTGTTTCAAGATTCTTATAAGCTAGTCCATGCTTGTATGCCATGTCAATTATTTGTTAGTAGAGATAGATTGCTTGCAATGCCCTTAAATCACATTATACTAGAGAAATTTTTTATTAAGTCGGGTATTGATTTTATTCTTGATATTAATCATACTTATTTAAATATTCACAAATATATTTTGATAACCACATAATATTTTACTAAATGGCCTAAGGCAAAAGTTTTGAAAAGTTCAGTCATAATTAAAGTTATTTATTTTTTCAAATTTTTTTCTTTCTAGATTTGGTGTTCCCTATGCAATTATTTTTTATAATTGTCCGTAATTTATTTTGAATGATTACATATAATTTTTGGAATGTTATTCAATTATTTCTAGTTATTTTTAAAAGCATTATCTTCAAGGAAATGAACAAGTTGAGTCTACTAATAAAAATCTGATTTTAATTATGAAAATTAATATATGTACTAGTAAGTATAATTAATATTTAAATTAATATGGGTTGATCATATAATGGTGAAGGATGAAATATGATATTAGCTATTTATTTTAGCTTTTGATTTTGAAACTACTTTGCCAATAGAACTCCAAATCTCTTTGCAAGAACCACTCTTCAATACTTAACTGAGGATACTAATGTTGTTGACCAAAGAATTAATGATCTTATAGTCCTTGATGAGACTAAATCCAATAATTTTTATAAATTAAAAAAGGATAAATAAAATTTAAATAGATTATTTAATTAAAAAATTTAAGAAGTGTTTTAAATTTGGTGATCTAGTCTTATATTATGATAAAGCTCATGAGGAACTAGCTAAACATCATAAGTTTGATTCACTTTGGCTTGGTCCTTATAAAATAGTTTTTATTCTTAAAAATAAATATTTTTACCTATAAGATCGTGATGGTAATTATCTATGTCATTCTATAAATGGTCATCATTTGAAGTTCTTTTTTAGTTAGCTTTCTTTTTCTTGTTTGTTGTTTCATTTTTTGTTTTTATTTGCTTGTTTTTTGTTTTTCTTCTTTTGGATTTTGATTTAACTTTGTCAAGATTGTGATTTTTTATCACTAAAATATAAAATAACATGGGATATCTATTGTATCACTATAAGTATCTCATTTTTAAATTATTATCACTCAATCATTTCTAGATAAACCTTTATGATAAACAAGTGTTAAATATTAAAGTGTTATGAACATTACCAATTTTTAGAATTTGTATTCTAGGCTATGCATTATTTATTCATCTATCCTGAATCCTCCTATTATAATTCTTCATATTCTTCATACCATGTTAATAAAACAATGAATACTTCATTATTTAAATGAGTATGTGCATATTTTCTTGAGAAATGATTTAACCTAGATCGCATTCTCAAGATTGATCTTATTCATAAATTATTTGTAACCTAATTTCCCAATTAAAAATGGAAGCAAGGTCATTAGTGTTATACTTATTTTTATCATCGCACTATTTTTTTGAAATTCATAACATATTTTGTTTTACCATATTGATAACATTGGGCATAAATTTTAAAATTGCTAGTAGGGGCCAACTTATTTGTATTCATTTGAATGATCATTTTCTATATGTATGCAAATGCGAAATATTGCTACTTAGAATAATATTTATTGATCATAACATTAATCAAGTGATTCCATAGTATAATTTAGTATATTAAATTAAATATTATATTTAGAATCAACATTAAATGTTTTATATTCAGTCATCATAGTGTAATTCAACATGTTTTATTCAAATATGACCATTTTTTAAGGTTCAATAGTTTTGAAGATTTGATTTTAATAGCCATTTGATATTATAATTATAATAAAATAATTATTCAATATTGGATAATTTAGTATTATAAAGTGTTATTCATGAAGCATATAAGGCATTCTCAAGTGTTGACATTCTGCTACTCTAGCTAGAATGTTGCATTTACAAGTATTACATTTGATGAGTATTGTTGATTATTATTGGCATAGACTTGGAAATTTAAGGTATTTATAAGGTGAGAGTAATGTTAATTGATTCATATTTATTTTATTTGAATGAAATCATTATTACTATAGATAAATGACTTGTTATATTACAAATGGGCACTTGAAATACAAACCATTTGAATACAAGCACAAAATAATTTTGAAAATTAGTAAGCATATATCATTGAAGTGATCATTTACAAAAGATAAGAGTACATAAAAACCATATAAGGTATTATCATGAGTAGATTGTATCTATTGAGAAAATGTAGGCTAAATTAAGATTTATTTTTCTAGAGTACCAAAAATAAGCATAACATCGTTATGAACATAAATTCCCAAGGTATGAAAACCTATTTCATAGCATGTTTTTCCTCATAATAAAAAATGAACTTGATACATATTTTTAAAACTTAAGACAAGATTACCTAACATATATTATCACTTTTATAAACATGTTGATAAGCATTCAAGGTCTTTAATATATAAGTTTGTTTAATATTGCATAGGCATTGCTAATCATAAGTTATAATCTTTAATATAACTTAGGTCATAAAATGTGCCATAAATTTTAGTCTTATCATTTTCAATTGTCCCTTGGTATGTATATGAGAGGTAGGGTGGAATATTTTTTTGTTTATAGTGGTTTTTTTTTTGAGTTTGAAGAAAATCAATTTCCATTTAATATCAATAGCTATTAATGGATACATTGTGGATGAATGCATGTAAGGATTTAATGTAATATGAGCTCAAGGCTCAAAATATGATTTCATATATATATTTTTAAGCAGAATTTAATGAGTTTTTCCTGACCTTGATCAATTTTATTGGTAGTTTATTTATTAAAATGACTAAACCTATTGCTAATGTTATTAGTTGGTGATTAAGCTTGGTGGAGCTCATTCAAAGTTGGTATTAGATGCCACTGACCAACCATAAGCTAAAAATTCATTCACAAGCATTAAACAATGATTATAATAACTACTTCTGTATAAAATATTTTTTATTATGAACTCAATGTCATTTTTCCAAGATTACCTATGGAACAAAGCTATGTTAAGACAGAGATAGAGAGGAGATAGGAAGAAGAACAAAATGGCATAGTATTTTTGAGATTTTTTTCTATAAGGTATGAGTTTCATTCTATTATTTAATATTTTTTCCTTTTTTGACTGAGTTTCACTTATTTTACTATGGCATGAAAATCGATAACTGTTTGAGAAATCTTTAGTAAGATACATATTATCTTCATACATACTGAATTTGGTTATTAGTTTTGAAGTTCACATATATTTCTTTAGAATGTTTTTCTTTACATAAATGGTCAAAAGATTGGAAATAATTTTTATCGAGGCTTTTTCTATTTTCTTGTTTGGAAATAAGTTACGTTGATAGCATGCATTGAAAATCTAGTTTTATTGCATGGCTACTTTGAGTATGTTGATGGATCAGTCTTTTATTGACATTTTTAGTTAGAATGATGGTGAAATATTTATGGTTAGTTGGAAATAATGGAATTCATGACAATATTTTTTTAATAAAACATTTTTTTTCTTCAAAATAGTTCATTTTATCACATGAAACTCTTGAATGTGCATATTTTGGGATGATATTATTTTTGGTTGCATGCCATGGCAAAAAAATCTATTTCAGTAAGTTTTTGATGAAATAATGAAAAGAGAAATTTGATTTGGAGTATTTGTGATAAATTTAGTTACACATATAATATTTCAAACTAATTAGTTTCTCAAGTTTTTCATTTGAGGTACAAATGATTTTTTTAGAGGATAGTATATTTTGGGTCTTTTTCAAAAAGCTTTGCCTAGGAATGCATGCATTTTGATCGAAAGACTTTATTTCAATTTTAATTATTATAGTATCATCCTTTGATTTTGATGGCACTATTTTTTAAGTGAGGAAATAATGCATATCAAAAAATTTGGTTTTTTAGATAAACTCCAAAAAAAAAACACTGGCCAAAAGTATTTTGATTTAAATACATATATTGATAGAGGTTATAAGATGGATTGGTTGAGTTGTGATATTTATTTTGGGTTGAAGATATTTGATGTGGGAATTTATCTCTCTTCTTAGTTGATTTAGTTGGTATCTTTTGCATTATTTTTTGCACCTTGGTTTGAATGAGATATTCAATTAATACATGTAAAATTTAAAATCAATTGGTGAAAAAAATGTTTTTTTTTAAAAAGTCAAGTTATTGTCAGTTTACATGAGATTTCATTCATCATATTTTCATTGAAAAATTAGTTAAGAAATAGTACAAAGTTTCAGGGAGTTTTGGATATACAAATATTCTTTGAAATTTTTAGTTTTTGGTTGGTAGTTTGTTTGTTTTGGGTTGCATCATAACATTTTTTAAAATTCAAAATAAGTTATTCATTTTTAGGGTATTTTTGTATGTATAATGGGTATATAGTGATTGTAATTTTCAGATTTTCATAACTAATATGAATATGATTTGATGCTAAGAAGATACATTTTTTAGTTTTTTTATTAAAATGATGGTCAAATTGATTCAAATGAACTGTTGGTAAATTCTAAATTTTAGAAAGTATGGTCATTTGGAGCTATATTTTAATAATGTTGTGATGTATTAAATTAATATAGGCATTTTTCAAAATTAATGACTTGGTTATTTTCCATTTTAATGGAATGAATGGATGACTATTTAATTATGTAATTTTAATTCTAAATGCTTATTGTGAATATATGTCAATAACATGTCTAGGTGGAGTCTAGATTCTCATGACTCAGGCATAAATGTATGGGGAAGTAGTGGTGATAGACAGAGTGAGGGTAATTATTCATGAGGTAATTCTCAAGGAAAATATTTTTATGGTCATAGGGATGATAACACTTTTCTTTGACCTTTGAATCATGGAACCCATATTTCTATTCATTTTAATGCATCTGAACCTATTATCTAAAATCTTTTTGAAAATGTCCCTTCCTCTTCTTTGAATTTTGTGGTAAGAGAAGACATAGAGGGTCATATTATAGAACTCACCCTTGTGGATGAGGTACTCCAAATGAGTCCTCATATAGAATGCATACAACTATAGAATATATTCCTCATAATACTACTATGCCAAATCAGATTGAAGTTATTCCTAAAGTTAATACCAAGTTTATTAATCAAAATTCCTCTTCTCCATTGATCACTAGATCCACTTCACTTTTACCAGATAGACCTACTTCTTAGATAGTAAATGTGCTATTGGTCTTACCAGTGAGCCTATGGTGACTTAGATGCATAAAAAGGTAAAATTAAAAATTGATAATAGCTTTGAGGGGACAATATTGATTGAGCTACCTATTGAATTATATGGATCATACATACTATCAAACTAATAAATATGTTTTATTAATTGATTTAGTTTCAAATGTTGATTTAGAGTGATTATGATGACCCAATTTTATTTTTGAAGTTGCATATCAAAGTATGCTTTAGATGCATAATGCACCCAAATCTCACTTGATAAATCAACTGATACACACTTAACATACTTGCATATGCACATATGGAATGGTTATACTTAACATTCAATGTCATCATTCGGTCAAACAAGCCCATAACATGGGAATCAATAAAAAATTGTCCTAAATGACAATCAGGCACATATCGAGCATGTTAAACATTTATTGCAACCCATCTATCAATTGAATATATGTAGATTAAACAAGGGATTTAAAGCACATAAAAATATATCATTTACATAAAGAGATTTCAATAAGTTTACAAGCATGCTTCCCATGATCTAACATAAATGTTCAAAGATACAATGGGGTAGATTCACCATCAATATAATAATGATATAGTGGAAACCATTAATGGAATCGATATAATGATCCCATATTTGCAAATATCTAATATGATATAATAATTAAAGGGGAGATAAAATAACCAAAGTACATGGTAGCTAAACCAATATATACCATAACATTGATTAATATTTCAACTGATGGTTTAGGTAAGGAAGGCATATTAGCCATTCCAACCCATGCATGCACTTCAACATTTTTCTGATCATAAATGTAATCAAGAATTATTAAGCATGGTTAACTCTTAAGTCATAAAAATCTTCTAAAACTAAGGATTTTGGTAAGGAAGCAATTCTCAACTTCATTCAACATGATTGGTAATGTAATTCCCATAAGTACTAGTACCAAGTATATAAGCATACATTAGATTTCTAATTACATCCAAAAATAGTCAAGACATTTTTCATAAATGCCATTATGATTTATTCAATCTTACAACCAGATTCATAATGAAACATTTTATGGAACTCATAATTATCAAGTTTATACATGAATAAAATACACATACAATCTCATACCAAAAAAAATAACTTACTCGCTAAGAAAATTCCAGCCAACAAAAGGATAACAATATGCATACATAACTCAATAGAATGATATCCAACATATACATTCAATCACATTCATGCATATAAGCATCTTAGAAAAGGAGTATGCCTCACATTCATTGTTATAACCTTATACTCTTTCTTCTTGAAGGATCCCTATCCATACACAATGTTAACATACCACAAAACTGATGTAACTAAATCAAAATCCAAAGAGAGTGGTTACAACTACATCTAATAATCATGTTACATAAAAGTAGTATAACATATTATACTAATAAGGAAATAACAATGTGTAATAAAACAATACTAGTCATATCATACCTTTCCATGAAGTCATCTAGCAATGGAGTAGTAGAAACCCAAATAGATAAACCCTCCCAACCAACCCTATGATCCTAACCATTGGTGTCCCTTACCTCCCCAACCATCAACTAGATGGTGGTTTCAACAACCAGGGTCAAGGAGGAAGTTCTGAGAAAATTGTATTCCAAACCAAAGGACATCACAAAAAAATAACATATAGTATCAAAAGACACGATGAGGTGAGATGGAAATAACCAACCATCACTGTATAAATTAAAAGGGGGGATAACTAATTTTAGGCTACTGAAGGGCATAGTAAGGGATTAACAACTAATCTTTTTCTATAAATTCTATAATAACCAACTTAAATTCCTTCAATGCATTAATTCAGCCCATTAGCCTCTTGAATACAAATTTATACTCCAAACATATCAACATACTATCTAATACTTGGTCATTCAAGTCTGGTATGGGAATGGTGACCCAAAAAGACTATACTTCAAGCAATCATGTAACAAATTAGAAGGCACAACATATAACTAAATAATTACATTTAACTAAGTCCAAATCCAATAATAAAATTAGACAAGCATGATAGCTAGCCAACTCAACCATACAACATTTCCAAGGCAACAATTCAATATAATAATCATTCAAAATCCAAAATGGAGCTAGCAATCCAAAACAATATACAAAGATAACAGTGATTACAACAAGCATATAAATAATAAATTGATTTTAAAGCAATGATTTAATACGGGATTCTAGGGATCATTATGAGGTCTCACAACCTTATATGATCCCTAAATACTAAAATTTAGGTCACACATTTTATGGAGTAATGGATTGTTTAAATGGTTTAATTAAGAATCAAAATTCTCGTTATAATATAATGGTGCTAACAGGGATTCACCCCTTTCTCATAATTCAAAAACATAGTAAGCATATAAAATCCCATAATAAATCCAAAATAAAAATGTATTGATAAAAATAAACACCTAGGAGACTCCACTCCAACCACATACATATTTTTATAGTCAACTTTAATTATTCATGGGAACTTGATCATTCAATTTGTGATAAGAAAAGAACCAGTCAATGGATCTCATATAATTATTCCAACTGACCCAAATCATTAAATAAAATATATAAATTCTTCTCAAACTAAACTATATATCCATATGGTAAAATCATGTCATTTCATATACTTATACAACCAATTCAAATAAAACCTTAGGCCAATTTGATTCATAGGAAAAAGTTAATAATGCATATAATTCTGCTTTTCAAGTTTAAGAGGTCCAAATTGATTTTGATTCAAGTTTAAAAATCATAGAGACAATCTAAAACTCCCAAATCAATTTTTAATTCTCTTCGAAACAAAATATAAAGACAATCTAAATCCCCAATAACAACTTAGCTCCTTTTCAAATTAAGGCCCAAATTGATTTTCTATAATGCGAGAATAAATAAATCTATGAACATCAATATTCTGCCCCTAATGGAATAAAACCCAATTCAGATAATTCAAAAATAGATAAATATATAATAGCAGCTGATTCAAATCTACCTTATGAGTAGATATCCCCCAGGTCAATTTAGTTTAAAACTAGAATTTATATTGACCAAAAGATAATCTATTGTAGAGATTTAATTAGAACCTATGTATTTTTCATTCAATAATTCCTAAATTGATTTATTTAGTTATAAAACAACCAAGACATGGTATAATGACCATTAGGTTATGCATAGGGGGAGTAAAAATCATATATAAATAGAATACAATTACCTGATATTATTAGGGTTAGGGGATAGGGTTTTATTAAACTAATCCATTTATATTAATTTCAAAAATGAAATGCCACTCATTTGCCCATATATACATGATGCCCCTTAAGGATAAATTTTAACATACATATACACTCGGCCACACTAATGTAGCATTAAGTTTGGACTTCCTAGGTTCATTTTCACATTTAATTCATGATTCAAATTCTTTAAATATACAATCTTTAAGTATAGGGTATGGTGAATCAACATAGCATACCCATGTTAAATAATTTATAAAACACAATAGCTTGAATCATTTTCATCAAAATTGTAGGGTCTATTGAAATTTAATCCATTCATTAAAATAACTCAAGGCAAGCAACACAACTATTCCACTTTACATAGTGTTCCTCAAAAGTGAGGACTTAATAATACACAACTAGATAATGAAACATTTACTAGACAGAGGGTTTTTCCAGATCAATATTTGTGGGAACCAATTAATATAATCAATCTTCCTTTTCTTTTAGGTTATATCCAAAAGGGTAATATTAATCTATATTGATTCCATTAACAACATTATCCATTCATGGAAATAACTAGTTTTAGTCAGGAATAGCTTACTAAATCCATATAGGGAAGAGGGGTTTAAAACATGACAAGGGTTACCTTCTTCCCTTTAGCAGTGAACCAATATTCACTTCAGATCCAACATCCCCATAAAATCCCAGTGCTTAACTCCAAATCCCCTGCGTATATCTTTCTTCCTCCTTACATATTTTTTTCTTCCCCCTCTGTAATTTTCTCTTTGTCTTTTCCCTTGCATATATCTTTCCCTTGCACCCATACGGATATCTTTTTCCCTTTATTTCCATTATTCTCTACCTATCCATTCTCCTCACCTATGCATCCTCACTCCATTCTCCCCTTCATGCCTCTCTTTCCTCTCCCTTCTTCCATACACATCCCTCTCCCCAACCACTCCCTAACTTTTTCTTTACTCCATGCCATTCACCCAACTCTCCCCTCCACATTAAATATGAAGAGAGAAAGTCTCTATTTGCCCAAAAATGCATCAACCCCTTTCCCATGTGACCTCCCCCTCCCCAATTCTAAAGGCACACTCATTAATGAACACCTTTTAAAAATATGACTAATAAGCCAATAAGATATTAAACATAAAGATTAGTAGTTTAAACAATAAACTAGATATCATTTAAAATGCCAATCAATCCATAAAAGAGTTAAAAAAATAATAAAAATTAAAATAATAATAAGAGATATTATTTTAAAGGTTATTAAATGTTTAAATTCCACATGACCAATTAACATGATCATTAATGATTATCATATCACCAGGGTAATACATCATATGGAAGGGGGTGTCATGGGGAGGTAGGTCTAGGTATTTCCTTATATGATCTAAGATAAGCAAGGGTGAATCCACAAAGATGGTGTGGTGAGGTGTACATGGGAGAAGGAGAGAAAATGGAAAGTTTAAGAAGATGAAAACAACACCAAGCAACATACAAGGAATCAATAATAACATGATAAGACACAAAAGCAAAGAGTGACAAAGCAAGAATAACATAAGACTACACAAATGAATAACACAACTAACCAAAGATATGACACTGATCAATAATACTTGGTTACCTAACCAAATTCATCTAACTACTCAGAACCACTCTGTTACCCCACAAGTTGATGCTAGCATCTAGCCTAGCTCATAAGTAGTACATGTAACCACCGAGTGTATCCAACAATAGTATCTAATCCAAAAATTGATAAAATGATAAATTAGTATATAACTATAATTAAATATAAATTACATAAAATAATCCATACATCATCAAGTGCAAAATTATAATATGATATATACATCACTACAGTCAAAATCATAGCATCATGATCTAATAATACAATCCAACTAAGAAAAGAAGTGTTGTAAATAGATAAACCTTTAATATATCAATAGTTAAGAATTCAAGTAAAGTTATGCAAGGGCAAGATCATGACATCCTCCCCCTATTAGAGAGGATCCATCTTGATGACCATATCAACAACCAAGGGCCCAACTGTCCCTAGGAACTTAATCACTCTCTAAACAAAGGTTCCACTACTCAATCATAATATTAACTATAACAACCATTAGCTTACATATCAGGAAAGTAAGAGGATGCAATAACACTATCTAGGTAAGACACATTTGTTATTCCTAACATAAATCATAATTACAACCATAAGAAAAGTCTTATCAACCCATGTGTCATTTTACAACATTAGAAGAATAATAGGGAGCTAACATAAGTCATTATAGCATTAAATGCTCATAAACAAACCCAAACTCAAGGTCAAATTCCATGTTATAATGTATAAGTCATTTATTAATAGCCAAAAATAGATAATTACAGCCTTTGTAAAGGTCTAATGGATCCAAACCTATTTTTATTTAGCTTAAATACCAATGGTATACCACCATTTTAACAAAATTCTAAGAAAATTATTAAAATTCAGCCATCCATATAGGGTGACTTTCTAATTTTTAAGGAAAAACAACATTACCAGCCATGGAAATGAATTTTCAACACCTCAACAAATGTCAAAAAAATCTTATGTTGCCTTCCAAGCACACCTTTCTCAACTAAAGGCTTGTGAAAGATAGACAACTTTAACAAATTTTGACTATATAGATCAAAAATTTGATAGAGAACCAAACAACAGCTAGGCATCCCTCTTATCAAGAGGAGAACATACTATAAAAAAATTCACAACTTTTATGACCATAGTTGTAAATTGTACAATTCCATCAAGACTTTAAATTTATATCCAAACCTAAAACAGTGTCTTTACCAACACACATTATGCCTTATGCATAATTTAATCAATATTCATCATAGAATGATACCACAAGATATTAACCCATTTTGAATGGTTACTTCCAAATTAACAAATACCATTTAGGGGATATCACAACATCCCACATTATCCACATTGAACAATAGGATAATCCAGCCCAGGCCTTACATGCAACCAAATGTGTACCACATGCTCTCTAACAACTTTGTGAGCTCACACGATGGTTACAAGAATCATAGTTCTGCCATCATACTACACTTACCTCATGGTAGTAAATAGAAAAATAAAAATAAAGGGTACCCAAGAATACAAAATTTGCCCGATCAGGACTTATAATGTTCATTCCAAACATAAAACTAGCATACTTTTTAGTCATGCATAAAATAATATATAAATATATTCATACCAAAATATGTATACATCAGGTATTGTAAGTCAATACCTCAATCACAACATATTTACAAACACATTCTAACAAGTGCATGCATTTCAATAAGTACCTCCGTATTGATTTGCATTCACATCCATAATGTAGGACCAATTGGTGCTTCACAAGTTTACATAAGAAGATTCCACATAGTCTATTGAGCAACAACCTTTGAGAGGTAGCTAAAAGAATACTAAACCATAAGATAAACATTATACAGGAAGGTCCCATGGCCAATATGTGGCTCTCATGGTGCACACTTTGAATGAATTAGGTAGTTACCTCATGCAAAAGGGTGGAGTGGATTTTCAACCTATGAGATACTCCATTCCCTAGCCCATACCCAGTCTAAACCATTATAAAATTAGTGCTTCTTTACCCTCAATCTCACCCTTGCATCAATGTTTCCAAATAGAATAGTGATGTGGGATTACAAACACATCACAACACTAGACCTTAGAAACCTAATAAGAGATTTGGATTCCAAAAAGGAGTTAATAAACACAAGTGATTAGATTCAAAATTATAGTTCAACAACACAAAATCACACACATTTCATAGCTTAGAACACCAAGACAACCAACTAGATAGTATAAAAATTACACACATTTCATGATTTTAAGCACTTTCACACCTTACAAGGTTTATACAACAACCATATAATAATGTACATGAATAAAAGAGTAGTGTAAGATAAATATAGTTTTGGTTATAGGCAACTATGCCAAGGTGTTTTTCCATATTACAATATTCAAACACACAGGTTTATGAAGCATAAAGGTCCATGAATCTACATTATTCCACCTAATGTGGAGCTATCATTTAAAAGACATTAGATATTTTATCACATGATTAGTCCCAAGACTCTTAACTTACTCATGCAAGTCAATCACACTCACCCCATCAAACCATCTAGGGTTGAGTTGTACCCTTGGACCTCCTAAGATATCATACCTTAGCCTCATCGGATGGTTTGTTTATGCAAGAAATCAATAGACATCTAGATATTATCTTAATATTCTAACAATAAGCTTATATCCAAATTCAACTGATTAACTTAATCCAATCATGTCAAATATTGAATCATGATACTTGATTTGATGCAACATCAAATTGGGAAAGGGTGAGCTTAGCCAAGGCTCAAAGAGAGTACCATAACACTACTATGGGAATCATAATTCCTAACAATCAACTAGTTCAATCAAAACTTATAATAAACACCCTTATAGATGCAAGACATATCCAATGTCTTAATAGACATCCTCATAGGTGCCAAGATGAATTCAAGTCTAAATAGACATCCCTATGGGTGTATAACCCATCCAAGATTAATCAACATACACATGGAATCAAGCATATCCATGAATAAAACATACATTGTAGACATAGAACATATCCATGATTATAATAAACATACCAAATTAGTTAACTTCATTCCTTTTTGGAGTTATGAATCCACTTGATTCATTAATTTAACTTAAAAGAGACTAACAAAACCAAACCTACCCTAGTTGAAATGTATAAGTTTTTAGCACTACATAAGTTTACCTATTTACAAGATGCATAAAAATTATACGCAGCCAATTAGGCAACATAATAGGTAAGAAAACCTCCTCATTTTGCTTAAAAGTTCATTACCTTGGATGAGCTAATGTCACCCATGCATTGTCATTATGATAAAATTATTGTATCGCTACCCCTAGTTATTTATACTGACACCCAAGCCAAGCCAAAATTCATGGTTGTTTATCATAATTGTTACTACATAGATATTACAAGAAGCTTATGCATAACAAACTTGTTATAAATAAAAAATAAGTAGGGCAGCCTTGCTATCCACAAGCATCTCACCCCATCGAGACATTTCCACTCCACTAAAACCATCCATAGTATAAACATTGGCTATCACACCCATGTAATTTTATAGGTTCTCAACAGGTCAAGGTAATTCTTACCCAAGAAATTTAATCCTTTTCAAACCCTATCATGCCCTCCAAGTTTAGGTTGAACCCTTAGTGTTCCCTAAGTCATAGTATTCCAAGTATCTAAGGAAGGGTCACCCATATAAGCCAACCATATATATCTGAACATCATTCCCTTGATTCTAAGAGTGAAACCTGTATCACCTAACTCCCATTGACCCACCCATACAATTTAATGGTTGACAGGTGAGACTTACCTTGACATAACTAGATTTGATAAGGGTCAACCCCAACCAAGGCTAGGGGAATTAGAAACTAACATAGAATATATTTAGATTCCTTAGAATCATTTATTTTGAGAGATGCATGGAACATTTTAGAAGTAAGCATAAATAGCACAACACCTTGACCTTCAATCTAAAATCAAGTGTCTTATGAATCATTTCACAATTCCACCTGATTGAAACAAATCATTGGTCACCATGTAATAATTATACAAATCCTAGAGTTCCCTAGAGTAGAAACACTGCTCTGATACCAAATGTGACAACCCAAAAAAATTTTGAAGTTGCATATCAAAGTATGCTTTAGATGCATAATGGACCTAAACCTTGCTTGTTGAAGTAAGTGATACACACTTAGCATACTCTAGTACATGAATCTAGAATGGTTATACTTAAAATTCAATGCCATCATTGGGTCAAACAATCCCACAACATAGGAATAAATAAAACATTGTCCTAAATGATAATTAGGCAAATATCTAGCATGTTAAACATTTATTACAAACTAGCTATCAATTGAATACATGTGGATCAATCAAGGGCTCTAAAGCATATAATAAGACATCATTTGCATAAATATATTTAAATTATTTTACAAGCATGTTTGTCATGATCTAACATAAAAGATAGAAGATATAATGGAGTAAATTCATCATCAATTCAATAATAATATAGTGGTAACCATTCATTGAATTAATATAATGATCCCATATTGGAAAATATCCAATACAATATAATAATTAAAGGGGAGATCAAACATCTAATATACATGGCATCTAAACCAATATATACCATAACATTGATTAATTTGTCAACCGATGGTTTAGGTAAGGAAGGCATATTAGCCATTCCAACCCATGCATGCACTTCAGTATTTTTTTGATCATAGATGTAATCAAGAATTATTAAGCATGGTTAACTCTTAATTCATAAAAATCTCCTATAAATAAGGAGTTTGGTAATGAAGCAATTCCCAAATTCATTCAACACATGATTG